>JACEEZ010018746.1:1589385-1609385 GCA_016584305.1 Chionoecetes opilio
ATTGACTCCGCACTGACCACCTGACGACTGAGTCCATTCCAATCATTCACCACAATCTCTCTCCTCTTCTCTAACGGATGAGATGAACCTAGTAAATGCATCTTGGAGTCAACATTGCCCAGCCTGCCTCAAATGCCTCATAAACCCTCCCTGCCGCAGCTACTCTTCGATCCTCAAGTTTATTGGATAGACGTGCTTTGCTGCTTCACTCAATCATGGCACTCGTTGATAGGAAGGTAAATAACACGGGACGTCTGTCGCTGAGCTCCTCCATATCTGCTTCGTCGCGGAGGTATTCTTTTCTATCAGTGGTACGCGCGTCTTCATGATAACAACTTCGGAGATCAGTTTCAACCCCGTCGTCAAATTCGTATCATTCTCGTACACATCCACACGTACGAATATGTCCAAAGTCCGTTTTAATATGTGTGTGTGTGTGTGTGTGTGTGTGTGTGTGTGTGTGTGTGTGTGTGTGTGTGTGTGTGTGTGTGTGTGTGTGTGTGTGTGTGTGTGTGTGTGTATGTGTGTGCTATAAGGTGAATATCGGTGTCATGAAAATCTGTGCCGGTCTACGTAGCTTGTATGTGACATTCTTCCTATCTCCTCTATCTCCACCACCACTACTAACAACAACAGCAACTACAATAATAATAATAATAATAATAACTAACATCAATAACATCAAAAGCAACAAACACAACAACAACTTCTACAACTATTGCTAACTACTAACTAACTACTACTAATACTAACTACTACTAATACTAACTACTACTAACTACTACTGCCACTGCTACAATATAATTTCCTCTAATTACCTCATTACCACCACCACAGTTCCTTACCATGCTGTAACCACCCAGGTGGCTGCTGCCACCATCACCACCATCACCACCTTCACCACCATCACCACCACAACCAACATTGCCCTTTTCATCTTCATCTCCAACGTCATTGCCAAAGCCACGTTCATTTACCACCTACCGCCAACACTGCAGTATTTCACACATCCACTGCCCCCCCCCCCTCCACACACACATTCCGCCATCCGCCACAAAATTGGTGCCATTCCCCCAAATGTTTTCTTTTTTTTCTCGCACATTACTTTAACTGCCTCGTAATACCTGTTTACTCTTTCCTCGTGTCCGCAAATAGGAATGGAATGTTTATAAGATCAATATGTTTTAACTTTTCACACAGAAAACAAGACTATTTTTGGATCGTTCTTATTTTTCAGATTTTTTTTATTAACTTCCCCTCGACTCACTTCCTGATTTTAGTTGCATCTACCTGGATCTGAAGGGACCATTTTAACCCCTTGAGACCCATAACGTAATTTCCATTGTAATTTGGCTCGCAATAGACGAGTTTTAGAGAATATAAACAATATTTTATAGATATGACCTGTTTAGTAACATTCTCCAGTAACTAATTTGGTATATTTAGTAACTTTTTGTAATTTTATGGCTAACAACATACAATTTTTATATAGCAAAGGAAAGATCTGGGTGTGAAGGGGTTAAGGACTAGTCGTTATGTTCTCAGCTATTTTTTCATCATAACTGAGCGTCCTGAACGTCAACAAGATACCAAGAGACTCAGTGCAGCTAAAGCTAATTAATGTATACCCTCCCCTGTGAAGGAACGTAGCTTTAAACTCACACTTACACTTATATGTCGTTTTTCTTCCACCCACTAAATTATGCAGGGAAACATTCTCCCAAGGTGTACTACTTTGTTATCTCCATAAACGCTTGTCATTACTCTAGCCATCGTGTCCAAGTTTTGACAGGCTCTTAAAAAAAATTTTGCGGCGCTCATCAGGCCTGTCACCTCGGAGTTTTGCCTCTACGCTCCCCGCAAGAATTCTGAGAAGGCAGCTTTTTTATTGAGGACGTGAAAGGAAAAATAAAATTAGAAGTTCACGTTTACAATCTTATTAGTTATTGAAATGAAGGACGGTAATTTCAAAATGATGAGAGAGAGAGAGAGAGAGAGAGAGAGAGAGAGAGAGAGAGAGAGAGAGAGAGAGAGAGAGAGAGAGAGAGAAAAAAAAAAAAAAAAAAAAACTAGACAAACAGGCAGGGAAATTCATATATAGTCCTAGTTGCTTCGTCATTTCCCTTGATGCACATACTTATGAAATCACTCGTGAAAATAAAGGCAAAGCGTGCACTTAGCTTGTTGGATATGTTAGGCTCATACGTGACACTGAATCACTCAACACTGTCACGTAAAATTTGAATAAGAGAAAAAAAGGTGACATTAATCAAAATAAACACCAGAAAAGCAGCACCATAGGGATCATGTAGTAATAATAAAGCAAATAATAATATAATATAGTCTATTTAAAGATATAATAATATAGCAAACTGCTTACTCAACGAAAATTACCGGTCCAACAACATAGCTTAATCTATTTAATATACTATAGGAGTAGCCGTGTGTTTGTCTGTCTGTCTGTCTGTCTGTTTTGGGTAGCCGAAACTGTAAATTCAATTTTGATGAGAGTAGGCTCAAAAAATCGCAAATAAATCGTAGGTAAGCGGCTTGGTCCCATGTCCATTGAAACATTTTGAAGGTTGTTTTTTTTAAACACTTTTATGAGTATTAGATTACATGAAGAAACTGCGGTAACGCCATGCCTCATTTCACTCCTTCCGTAGACTTAGGAACTTACCGTTTGTGTGCGTGAGTGTGTCATTCACCCATGGTCTTGTCCACGCGAGCTGGCTCGCGATAGCCAGTTTTCACACTCTCAGTGCGAGCTTGGAGCTCATTATTACCGATCTTTGGGCAATGCTGGGACCTCACACACCACACACCCCAATCCCCTTGCTCAAGGGGGACAGTAACCGCCCGAATTTGTCAAGTGAAAAAATCCCCGGGAGCACGATGACTCGAACCGCCTACCCACAGAATGGGAGCCCGGCACGCTGTCACCTGACCATCGCGCGGTGTATGACCGCGTATGGTGTGTGTGTGTGTGTGTGTGTGTGTGTGTGTGTGTGTGTGTGTGTGTGCATGCATGCATGCATGAGTGTGCGTGTGTGTGCGTGCGTGTGTGAGTGTGTGTGTGTGTGTGTGTGTGTGTGTGCTTGCAGGACAGGCGTGGAGCTGGGGTGAGGCAGGCGTGGGGCTGGGGTGAGGCAGGCGTGGGGCTGGGGTGAGGCAGGCATGGGGCTGGGGTGAGACTGGCGTGGGGCTGCGGTGAGGCAGGCGTGGGGCTGGGGTGAGACAGGCATGGGGCTGGGGTGAGGCAGGCGTGGGACTGGGGTGAGACAGGCGTGGGGCTGGGGTGAAACAGGCGTGGGGCTGGGGTGAAACAGGCGTGGGATTGGGGTGAGGCAGGCTACGGTGGTGGTAGGTGGTCTATCCCGAGGAACTTTGACCAGTGACCAACGACAGCAACAACACGATTGGAGTTTGCACTCACATTGTTGTCTAATATATACTACTACTACAAACATCAGTACATGGGTCCGAAGGGCCCACAAGCACTTGTATAATTCTAAAATATTACCATGATATTTTTTTCTACCTGCTCTCAGTATCTTTTTTTTTCTTATTCTTTTCTGTTAAAATGTGCCACCAGACTTCAGTCAGTGCAGACTACAGTTGTCTTTAGCTGAATTTGTCTCTTTTGGTGGTATTCTAGGGAGGACACCTTCGCTAACACTCTCCGCCCATCACTCCCAGCCTGCAGTACGCCCACAGCCTTCTGCCAAACCTCACGCCCAGTCAAATGTGTCATTGGTTCCGTGGTTTTAATCATCTGATCGTAATTCATAAAAGTTTGGTATTTGTCCTCCCCGCCCTAAAAAGAGTAACGGGAAGATTCGTGGATCCCTCCAGTGTTCTTGTAGACTTAATTTCTAAAGGAATTGAAGGTGATATACTGTAGCGTAAGGCCTTTAGGGTGAGCCTTGCCCTTAGCGCTCATAGCTGTCCTTGGCCTGAAGGTCGATAGCCCCCACCCTCACACACACAAACACGGTTACCTACTGTATTGTGTGTGTACCTTGCGTCGTTCACAATTATCATCACATTTGCTACACTGCAGGGTTTTGCATCGACCAACCAGGATAACAAATATTGAACCAAGATGACGGAGTATCAGTAGCTTGTTTTTCCAGTCTTGGTCAGGACTTGATACAGATCATAATGGTCGGACGATCAGACCAGCAGCCAGCCACGCCATTCATTTTCCTATAATACGTGTTAATTTAGTTCAGAACCAGTATTTACCTGTTAAGTCTGTACACAAAAGACTAGCTGGGTATTCAGTAGCATAATCTGATATTTGATACAAGGCTGAAAGGCGGTTGTTAGAGCAGCCAAGCTTTACCCACGCTTGGGGAGCCGCACATGTTGGGATCAATCTGGGTACTGCGAGCACTGTGAACGTGTTGCATTACTCGTCTCCTTGGGCTTATGTAACGATGGATTCACACCCCACACACACACACACACACACACACACACACACACACACACACACACACACACACACACACACACACACACACACATACATACATACAAAAAAAAGACACACACACACACACACACACACACACACACACACACACACACAGTAGCCATCATTTTTTTTCAAACTCGCCATTGAGTATACATATATATTCAACATCACAAAGACGCCACAGCTGTCTCTTCAAAATTCTGTATAGCTTTACACTGGCAACTCAACCCTTTCCTGGTAAATTCGTTGTGAAATGAAAGGTTTCAGAATCTGTACGTCTTTCCAGAGGCCAGTCAGGCTTGAGGGGGCTTGGAAGGGTCTTGGTAGCTCGGTGGTTGTGGTTGTCTTGGTAGCTCGGTGGTTGTGGTTGTCTTGGTAGCTCGGTGGTTGTAGTTGTCTTGGTAGCTCGGTGGTTGTGGTTGTCTTGGTAGCTCGGTGGTTGTAGTTGTCTTGGTAGCTCGGTGGTTGTAGTTGTCTTGGTAGCTCGGTGGTTGTAGTTGTCTTGGTAGCTCGGTGGTTGTGGTTGTCTTGGTAGCTTTGTGGTTGTAGTTGTCTTGGTAGCTCGGTGGTTGTGGTTGTCTTGGTAGCTCGGTGGTTGTAGTTGTCTTGGTAGCTCGGTGGTTGTAGTTGTCTTGGTAGCTCGGTGGTTGTAGTTGTCTTGGTAGCTCGGTGGTTGTAGTTGTCTTGGTAGCTCGGTGGTTGTAGTTGTCTTGGTAGCTCGGTGGTTGTAGTTGTCTTGGTAGCTCGGTGGTTATAGTTGTCTTGGTAGCTCGGTGGTTGCGGTTGTCTTGGTAGCTCGGTGGTTGTAGTTGTCTTGGTAGCTCGGTGGTTGTAGTTGTCTTGGTAGCTCGGTGGTTGTGGTTGTCTTGGTAGCTCGGTGGTTGTAGTTGTCTTGGTAGCTCGGTGGTTGTAGTTGTCTTGGTAGCTCGGTGGTTATAGTTGTCTTGGTAGCTCGGTGGTTGCGGTTGTCTTGGTAGCTCGGTGGTTGTAGTTGTCTTGGTAGCTCGGTGGTTGTAGTTGTCTTGGTAGCTCGGTGGTTGTGGTTGTCTTGGTAGCTCGGTGGTTGTAGTTGTCTTGGTAGCTCGGTGGTTGTAGTTGTCTTGGTAGCTCGGTGGTTGTAGTTGTCTTGGTAGCTCGGTGGTTGTAGTTGACACCTGATTCAAACTATAATTCGGAAGGAATCAACAAACATGTAACAGAGGAAAATTTTGTTATGTTATGTTTCCTTACTCTGTTCTTTTCCGTTCTTTTCCTTTACTGTTCTGTATTTACTGTTTACTGTTCTTTACTAACTTTAGCGTTCTTTTCCTTACTCCGTTCGTTTTACTCGTTCGTTTTACTCCGTTCTTTTCCTTACTCCGTACTTTGTTCTTGATATTTTCTATTCTACATGATCCAAGCAAAGGTCGGGGCTTGAGCCTGAGCCTGTATAGCGCCCTGACGTGAATTTATGAACACTCTGTGACCTTTTACAGCATAGGAGAGGTTTTAAATTTTTTAATATTTGTATTTATTTACTTTTTTATTATTTTTACTTATGATCCTATAGCGCCTGTATGTTATTATCTCCCTTCCTTAGGTTTCTTATCTTGTTTGAGATAGTAATTGGTATGCTCGTAGTGTTGGCCTGCATTTAACCCCTGGAGGCCCAGAACGTAATTTTCATCGTAATTTGGCTATCAGTAGACGATGTTTTGTGAATATAAGCAATATTTTATAGATATGACCTGTTGAGTATACTTGTTGACTAGCTGATTTGGTATATTAAGTAACTTTTCGTAATTTTATGGGTAACAACAGACAATTTTATGTAGCAAAAGAAAGATCTGGGCGTGAAGGGGTTAATTTTCCTTCTACTAGTGTCCCCATATGGACAGCTCTCGGCCTAGATACAGTGTAAAGTGAGGACCATAGCTGCCGTAGAAGAAGCGCTTGATTATAAGGCATTGGCTAGCAGCGAAAGATGTGTTGTACAAGGCGTATACATCTTCTATAATAATATAAGCGAAAGTGTGTGTGTGTGTGTGTGTGGTGTCCGCGAAAGGTGCCGCCCCCGTGCCCCAATCCCATCATATGGCACAGTTTTGGAACCAGCTCGACCAGGGGCAACTTTTAAGCCCACTTATGAGATGATCCGATCACTTTTTTTCTTTTCTTTTTTAGCAGCCTATTAGCGAGAATTGTGGAAAAAAAATGTGGGTTGCGAGAATTGAGGAAACCTTGATGTAGGGTGATGGGTAATGGGTGAGTGAATGGGTGGGGTGATGGGTAATGGGTGTGGGGTGATGGCTGAGTGAATGGGTGGGGGGTGATGGGTGATGGGTGAGGGAATAGGTGGGAGGTGATGGATAATGGGTGAGTGAATGGGTGTGTGGTGATGGGTAATGGGTGAGTGAATGGGTGGGGGTGATGGGTAATGGGTGAGTGAATGGGTGGGGGGTGATGGGTAAGGCGTTAATACAAACATTTCTACATCCATGATTTCAGGAAAGTTAGAAGGGGCTATCTGGAGAGTCTGTGTTTGGTGGGCCGAAGGCCCACCAATAGCCCTCCGCAGGAGCTAGCCAAAAAGTCCGCCCGGAGGGCGGCTTTGCGGCTAGTATATGTATATAAACTATATATGCTTAGTGGCGGGTGAGAAAGGAGATATAACAGTAATATAAAGAAAAATGAAATATGAAGTTGCGAGTTAAGTGAAGAGAAGGTGTAAGCGTTGAAAAAGAGTAAGAATGAAAAATGAAGAAAGAGTTGTATTTTATGAAGTGAAAATAGACACAGTGAGGAGAGAGAAAAAGTTGAGTCAGGTGCTATTTTATTTCTATGCATGAGTTAAGCTGTGAATATATGTATGAATGCAGATATTTTACTTTTTTTTTTTTTTTTTTTTTTTTTTTAAACTTAATACATTGAATACAGAAGGTTGATGTGCTAAAGTCCTGACTGGGACGCCAAGGACTATCTCTAGCAGTATTATATTTTATTAATATCAATAATTATACAAATAATATGGAAAAAGTACAGCAATTCTCTACTATAAATTAATACTGATAACAACTATACGCTAATACAAATAATATAAAGAAAGTATACTAATACATTGATACACATATATATAAAGAAAGTATACTAATATAAAACATAATCTTATTAAACAAATGTTTAGTAATGATTTTTATTGCATGTTTTATTGCGTTAGTTCCGCTTGCAGCCAGCCATTTACGCCCGATTTGAAGGCGTGCATGGAAGTGGTGAGATGCAGGTCGGTCTGGGCACCAAGGTGTTCCATAGTCGACCATAGCGGGGTAGGAAGGAGCGGAGGTAATGTTCCGTCCTCGCGAAGGGCACAGTCACTTGATGGTCGATGTTGTGGGCCGCACGGGTAGAATGGGAGGGCCTGGCCCGTGGGATGAGGCGCAGCTCTGCTAGTTGTAGGAGCTGCATCCTGTGAGCCTTGTACATGACGCACATGCCTGCCACGTCACGCCGCAGCTGGAGAGGTTGAATGATCTGTGCAGCAGCCTCAGGGGCTTTCAGCCGGGCCAGCCGCTGGGCTCTGGCTTGAACCGGTCAAGGAGGCGGAGGTATGACGGGGGTCAGGAGGACCATGCGAGGGGCGAGTATTCCATCAGGGAGCGGACTTGTGACTTGTAGAGTGTGCCGACTCCCTGAGCGTCCAGGAGGTGCGCGACGCGTCGGATGCGGCTCAGTTTCCAGGCAGCATCCTTGGCGACCTTCTTGACGTGGCTGGTGTATGTGAGGCCAGAGTCGAACTCCACCCTAAAATGTTGACTGACTCCTGGAGGTGTATTTTCTGCCTTCCAGGAGAATGGCGTGTTGGTCCCAGTTGACTGCATCTTGCCTGCGGGAGATGAGGACGGTTTGGGTCTTGTCTGGTGCAAAGGTGACTTGCCATCCTTGCCCCAGGAGGCAATGCTCTGCAGTGCCTGGTTGATACGAATGACTGTGTTGTGGCGGTCACTCCTCTCACAGGTGAATGTGAGAGTACAGTCGTCTGCGTACGCTTTTGCCTCAGGAATCAGCTGCAGGATGTCGTTGAAGTAAAACGTTCCATAGTAATGGCCCGAGTACACTTCCTTGAGGGACACTGGCTTTGATAGCATTTTCAGAGGAGGTGTGACCATTCACCACCACACGCAGAGTTCTTCATGGAGGTAATCTTGCAGGAGGTGTAACAGGTCCCGCAGATCCCCAGGCTTCTCAGCTTGGTAGTGATGCCCTGATGCCACACCCTATCAAAGGCACCAGCGATGTCAAGGGCGACGACGAAGGTGTCTTCGCCCCGATCTAGGGAGTGGTTCCAGGCTGCTGAGTGCAGGAGAAGAAGGTCTGCTGCAGATCTCCCCTGTCGGAAGCCGAATTGCCGTGAATTTAGCAAGCGGTGAGCGTCAAAAAATGTAGTGATTTTGGAGGCAATGATGGACTCAAGAACTTTCCCAACAACGGAAAGGAGGGAAATGGGGCGGTAGTTCTGAGGATCGCCTCTGCTCTTCTTTTTGTGGATAGCACAGACTCTCGCCACTTTCCACTCAGATGGCCACTGCTGAGATGAAAGGCACTCCGGAAGATGGTAGCAAGAGGCACAGCAAGTTGTGAGGCACATCCTTTAAGCAGGTGAGGGCTGATACTATCTGGTCCCAGCGCTTTCTTGGGATCAACTTGTTGAAGTTGTTGCAACACCTCCTCCGTGGTAATGGTGATGTTCCCTAAGGCGGCCTTGGTTAGAACCGGAACTGTAGGAGGTTCACGTTCTGGGTCAGGAACTGTCATCTTGGAGGAAAAAGTGGGCAGCCAACACCTGAGCTTTACCCCGGTGACTTGTGACAACAGAGCCATCAGGTGCTGTCAACGGTGGGTTGCTGTCGTCACGAGAGAAGCCCTGTTGTTGTTTGATGCTGCTCCACCAATCCTTAGTGCCCACTGACTGGCCTGTTAGCTTTCGCTTGAGGTGATCCTCCAGTTGTTGATCGCCTTTTCTGGACTCTTTCATATTTCACAGGCCATTTTGTGCTGGTGTTTATGTCTTCTTGTGGGGTGGGACTTATATCGCAACCAGGCCTTGCTCTTATTGTCTGCTGCTTTCCTGCATTGAAAGCCAAACCAGGGCTGGTCTCCCGGTTAGACTTGTATGTCTGGCAGGGCACAAATCTTCTTTGGTGGGACATCAGGATTTCTGTGAAGTTCTTCACTTGTGTGTCAACGTCACCTGTAAGCACGTCAGACCACACAATGTTGTTAAGTGTTGCCTTCATTGCATCCCAGTTCCCCTTGTCCCATAGCCAGTTGGTGCGAGTCACTGCCTCATCTCTGTCGATGGCCAGCTTGATCTTGGTGAGAACAGCCAGGTGGTCGGAGGAACCCACTGTTGCTAGCGGACGGCAAGTCACTATACTGCAGGGCAAATCGGTGATTACAGGGTCAAGTGAAGACCTGAGATGTGGGTGGGAAGTCGACGTGATTGGTGAGTCCAAACACCGTCAACAGCTCGTCAAACTGCCTCTGGACAAGGTACTGGTTGAGATCACCCACAATGATGAGATGCTTACAGGAGTGCTGGAGGAGCAGGGCATCTAGTTTGGTAGTCAGGTAGTGAAGGGGCTCACCACCTTGCCACTGTGGACGGTAACACACGCACAGCAGAATGGAGTCTTGAGTGTGTGTCCACAATTTGAAGAACATCATCTCCATGTGAGCAGGAAGGTCGACGGGGAGAGCTTGTACAGGGAGGCTGTTGCGGAAGCACACAGCGACTCCCCCAAAGGTACCTTGGGCTCTGTCACGTCGGAACCAACTTGAGTAGCCACCTATCTTCCCAAAGTTGTCTGGCACTGAGGAGTTGAGGAAGGTCTCAGTAGTGGCAATGATGTCAGGACTGTGTGGCAAAACATGGCTGTACGTTAGGTCACCGACGTTAGTCTGGAAACCCCTAACGTTAGCTGAGATGATGGTAAGATTACCAAGAGCTTGCCTGCGGGGCGGCGTAGCTCCGGGGTGAGTAGCGATGTTGGCTGTCATTATGAGGGGGCGGGAAGGCTTGAGGTGGTGTCCAGCCTCCTACCTGTGATGTGTCAGAAGTGGGGGCAGGAAACGCAAAGCTCTTGTTTAGGGAGTGAAGTAGCCAAGCGTTATTTTTGCCTGTTCCGCAGACAGCTGTTTGAAAAAAATTTCCTGCCTTTCTTGATCGAGGCGCGTGCGGCACTCCTGGGTGGTGTGACCGTGGCGCTGGCAGTAGTCGCACTTCAACTTCCTGAAGCAATCGTTCTCCGTATGCCCACTTCTCTTGCAGTGATGGCAGTAGCTTCGAATCGGTGCCCGGGCTGTTGGAGCAGACCTAGGTGAAGCGTGCCGCCTTGCAGTTGTGGAGCGTCGGGAGGGACTGGGAGCAAGGTGCGCTTGTCGTCTGAAGTTGAAGTTATCTGCTTGATTATTTTGGTTGGATACCTGTGAAGTGCGAGTACGAGTATCTCGCCGCTCGGGTCTCGCGGCAGGTGGGGCGCGAGAAGCCCGGCGCTCAGGACTTGTGGCAGTGGAGACACTGATAACCCGGCGCTCTGGACTCGCGGCAGGGAGGGTGTGGGTAGCGCGGCGCTCGGGACTCGTGATAGGTGAGGCACGGGTGATGTGGCGCTCAGGGCTCGCGGCCGGTGTAGGCGTGTTCTCTTGATGAACGTTCACACTACGTCTGTGTTGTATGACAACAGACTTAAGTGGGAGTGGCTTATCAGACGTCCACCAGGCCTGTGAGGTTTGATTTGTGGCAGTGTGTTTTTGCCACTGGCGGTCAATCCATTCAGGCTTAGCGCTTGTGGCAATGGTTCTGGTGTCAAGCTCTTCAAGGCTGGACTTGGTTACTGCTATATTGTCAATAAATTCCAGGATGGTTACTACAGCGTCTCTCTGCTGGGCGATACGCTGGGATGTCGTATCAAAAAAGCCGAGGATGCTGTTTTTTCGTCGTAGCTCTCCTCTTAACTCCCTGATGATTTTGACTAGATCTCCGGGCTGTAATTGCTGCAGTTCTTCATAATCATCATCATCGGCAGTGAGAAATTCAGTTGAGGCAGTATCCGGAGGCTGTGGTGGGTGTGCAACTGCTTCCTGGAAGACCACGGGGGCCGTGAATCCCACAGCCTCGCGTAGAACACTGACTTGACAGCAGTCGAGTGTTGTGTTGTTGTCGAGACGGCTGGTATGGGCGATGTTGGGGCAATCACCTGAGCATTCAGCGACTGATTTATCGGTGGTTGTCTTGCCACAGACTGCACACCAACGACCAGGTGTGTATCCAGGTAGGCCGCGGGGCCGTGCAATGAGGCAGTGGTGACTTACATCACCAGTCATAGTCGCAGCGTGGGTTGTGGTGTGAGGCAGTACGGGTGGTGGTGGTGGCGTGGTGACGTGCAGCAGTGCTTGTCACTTGTCAGGCAGGGAGGGAGGGGGAGGGAGTACTGTCTTTGCAAGCGGGAGCTGGCTGGTGTTATTTCACCAGAGTTGAGTTCTCTCTGCAGATCCTCCAGGAAGCTGGGACAGTACCAAAGTGAGAGAAAGGGAGGAAAAAAATGGGGGAAAAAAGTGCAGCGATGACAGAGAAATCAAAAGTGGTGGGTGGGTGGATGTGTAGGTGGATGTTGATAGGTGATTATCGGGGCTGACCGGCGTGATTTGAAGAAGGAGGGTGGCAGTTGACTTATTCGTGGAAGTAAAACCTCATTATTTCTGTCTTTTTATATTGTTTGTATGAAATTTTGTATCTCTGTGTGATCAGAAGATCGTTACAGACAGGTGGGCAACTTTGCGCAGTGAAGTGGCTCAGTTTTCCTAGGGAAAAGTATGAATTTGTCAGGAGCTAGATACACCATGACCTGAACCTGCGCGCGCGAGTCTCTCTCTCTCTCTCTCTCTCTCCTCGTATATCTGTATAGACTCAACCTCTCAGCCGATTAACTAATCTGTAATTAATTATTTCATATCCAATAGCCCAAACCTGGATAGAAAGAGAGAGAGAGAGAGAGAGAGAGAGAGAGAGAGAGAGAGAGAGAGAGAGAGAGAGAGAGATATATGACTCACTCGACCGCGCATTGGTATAATAGATTACAGAGGCATATCATTAGTGTAGAATTTCTCATTTACAAGCGTTCGAGAAAACCACTTTCACTTGTACGCAATTCGTCTCACAGCTTCGTTGCCGGGGAAAAACGCGCCGCACTATATATTGTGACTATCATCAACGTTTGTAAATATTTTCTTCAGAGTCATTTTGTAACCTTTGAACTCTAGCTTAGCTGTAAGTTGTCAGGAGTACAGTCTTAGTGAGTCTTGAAATTAAAAAACATTTTTACCTCTCCCACACGTCTAAATGCTCAGTATCGAACTGCCATATCATTCATAGATAAATCAGTTCTTTATTTATGTTGTTATTATTATCACTAGCAGAAGTTACTCGTGATAACTATGATGCTTTGAAAGACAATCCGAATATCTTTGTACACGTAACACCGTGTTTATGATTTTTTTCTCTCGAGATAGGAGAGAGAGAGAGAGAGAGAGAGAGAGAGAGAGAGAGAGGAGAGAGAGAGAGAGGAGAGAGAGAGAGAGAGAGAGAGAGAGAGAGAGAGAGAGAGAGAGAGGAGAGAGAGAGAGTGAGAGAGAGAGAGAGAGAGAGAGAGAGGCTAGTAGTACAGCAGATATGTGAATTATTTGGCTGAATCTCTGAAGAATGACTGCTCACTCTTTTCTAGATTGTACATTGCCTCCCAAATACGCAATAGGGATCTGTACGAGTTCTTCCAGCACGAAAATCAGGCCTGGCCACCAGCACTGTCACAGATGGGTGTCATGAGAACCGGAACGAAGAGTGACTTGTTACCCTGCTTGGAAGAGTTTACTACTGTGAAAGAGAATGTCTCCAGTCCTACAGTGGAGATCACCATCCTTGATGGAGCTGCCATCGTCAACATGCTGCGACCTGGGACTGCAAAGACGTTCCAGGATTATGCCAATGATATTTTTTCATGCCGTACATCACTTCACAGCTTCAGCATGTAACCAGATTAGACATTATCTGGGATGTATACATCCCTCAAAGTTTGAAGGCTGGCACCCGCAGCAAGAGAAGAAAGGGATTTAGGAGACGCGTCGAGCCATCAAGTGCAGTTCCTATAAACTGTCAGGAGTTCCTACGCATCAGTGACAATAAGACTGAGTTGTTCTCCTTCTTGGCAAAGAATGTTGCAGGCATGGACACTGACAAACAGGTCATCACCACACACCATACTGATGTACTTTGCATAAATTGCCAAGATGTTTTGGGTCTAGCTCCATGCACCCATGAAGAGGCCGACACTCGCATTATGCTCCACCTAGAAGATGTTGTTCGGCAAGAGCATAACAAAGTGTCAATACGCACAGTTGACACAAACGTTGTAGTTCTGGCAATAAATTCAGCCCAGCGCCTCGACATCTCTGAACTGTGTATTGCCTTTGGTGCTGGAAAGAGCTTCAAGTTCATCGCCGCTCATGAGATAGCCAGAGCACTTGGTCCTGATCGGTGTGTTGCATTGCCAATGTTCCATGCCTTCACTGGGTGCGACACGGTGTCCTGTTTTGGAGGCAGGGGCAAGAGGACCGCATGGGCCACATGGAACACATATGGAAATGTCACCCCAGCATTATGTGCCTTGGCTGCTAGACCAAGCCCACAGTCAATAGAAGAATGGCTGGGGCCACTGGAACGATTTGTGGTCCTGTTATATGATCGTACCAGTAGTCAGGAGTGTGTCAACAAGGCAAGGAAGGAACTGTTCACCAAGAAAGGCAGAGCAATAGATGGTCTCCCTCCTACACAGGCTGCACTCGTCCAGCACATCAAGAGGGCTGCCTACCAGGCTGGTCACTGCTGGGCACAGATGATGGTTGCAGCTCCAGAGCTTCCATCTCCAAGTGAATGGGGGTGGAACAAGGTCCAGGATGGCTACGAAATATGCTGGACAACCCTACCAGAAGCCACGAAAGCTTGTAGGGAACTCATACGTTGTGGTTGCAGGAAGGGCTGCAGAGAACACTGCAATTGTAGGAGCGCTGCTCTGCAGTGCACTGCACTTTGTGTCTGCGGTGGACTTTGCACTGACTGATTTCCTAGAAAGACTATATTTGGAATTATCTACCATACTAGACTCATACAAACTATTGATAAGATGTACATAATACCAATAAATCAGCTCTACTATCACTACAATAGAGTTTAGCTAACATTTCAGAGGGGCTATAACAGCTGATGGCGGCCATCTTGGAAAATGGCCGCCAACTGCGTCACAGGGCAAATCGCCGATGGCCCTATAGCCAAATATTTTCCCATAGGCATGCCCTAACTGTGTACCAAGTTTCATGCTTCTATCATTAAAATCACAATGTATTCACATATCTGCAGTAGTGCAGTACTATAGGTAAAAAGTAGAAAGATAAAGTATCTCCTGTGCGAGGTAAGTATGCATCAGACTAAAAGTAAAAAATAAGAGTAAAAATGTAGTAGCAGAATATTGAAATAGTATCAAAACAAGTGCTTGTGGGCCCTTCGGACCCATGTATTGAATTTTGTAGTATTGGTATATATTAGACAACAATGTGAGTGCAAACTCCAATCCTGTTGTTGCTGTCGTTGGTCACTGGTCAAAGCGCCTCGGGGTAGACCACCTTCCACCACCGTAGCCTGCCTCACCCCAGCCCCACGCTTCTCTCACCCCAGCCCACTGATCTATATAACATGGATCGCGGATCTGGGCTAGCTGTGGCCGAGATACTGAAGTCACCAGCCGCCATCTTGAAATAACCAAAACAAATACATGGGCCGGCCAGGCAGTGGGTGGGTGTTGGCTGCTGGCATGTGATAGCCTATATTACCACCTACTACTACTATTAACACCTACTACTACTACTACTATTACCACCTACTACTACTATTACCACCTACAACTACTATTAACACCTACTACTACTACTACTAAACTTCCAACCTAGTGCATCGTCGAACCTTCCAAGTCATTTATTTACGGTGATACACAGACAACAGGTGTGTTGCGAGGCCGTACAGGTGTGTAGTGACAGGTGTCTTGCGAGGCCGTACAGGTGTGTAGTGACAGGTGTGTTGCGAGGCCGTACAGGTGTGTAGTGACAGGTGCCTTGCGAGGCCGTACAGGTGTATAGTGACAGGTGTGTTGCGAGGCCGTACAGGTGTGTAGTGACAGGTGTGTTGCGAGGCCGTACAGGTGTGTAGTGACATGTGTCTTGCGAGGCCGTACAGGTGTGTAGTGACAGGTGTGTTGCGAGGCCGTACAGGTGTGTAGTGGCAGGTGTGTTGCGAGGCCGTACAAGTGTGTAGTGACAGGTGTGGTGTATGTGGTAAAGCGAGAGGCTAAGAGTGCAGTGTACAGACCTAATGAGCGAACCACCCGAGTGTGTGTGTGTCTGACCTAATGAGCGAACGCGCAGTTCTCGTCCACTATAACGGCGCTAGCCCCGTACCGCCGCCGCCACGGGTACGGCGCGAGCCACAGTGGTCCATAGAAGCTACTCTCGGGGATTACAGGAAGTTTAAATTAATCAAAAACTTTGGCTAATCAAAAAACCTTTCTTAATTAGGTATATATTGAATTGAAAGTAGTTAGTTTCGTACACTGATTTTGAGTATTTTCGTACATACCTGGTGTCGTTTCGTAACTCTAGTAGTCAAGTTCAACTCTGAGCTGAGTGTACGAAACGACTATGGTTTCATTTAGACTACGAAACAACTTTTGGTAATAATGGACGAGTTTCGCGGTCGTTTTAAGAGACATCAACTATTTTTTCTTGGCCTACAATAGGTGCTTGTTGCAATGGAGATAGTTTTATTTTGCGCAACCCCCCCCCCAAAAAAAAAAATAATATTAATGAAACCTAACCTAACCTTATAGGTTTTAATGAAACCTAACCTAACCTTAAAGGTTTTAATGAAACCTAACCTAACCTTATAGGTTGTAATGAAACCTAACTAACTTTAACCACAAGGTTATACTTTTTTTTCCTTTTTTTTTTCTTCGCAAAATAAAGCTATCTCCATTAGAACAAGCACCGCTTATTAGGAAGCTCGCGGAACGGAAACAGACCTGAGTGCGGTTATGATACAAATGATCATTTGTATCATAACCGCACTCAGGTCTGTTCCGTTCCCCACTAATTGTTAACAAGTATAAAAAAATATACTTATATCTATATCTACCTATATAAAAAAAAGTATACCATATCCACCTATATTTTTTTTTTTAACTAGTAGGTGGATGACTGGAGTGGGTAGATGGATTAAGAGTGGATGGGCTGGGTGGGGAGTGGGTGTGGGTGTGTGTGTGGTGTGGGTGTCTGGGTGTGTGTGGGTGTGGGTGTGTGGGGTGGGTGCGTGGGTGTGTGGTGGGTGCGTGCGTGGTGTGTGTGGTGGGTGCGTGTGTGTGGTGGGTGCGTGTGTGTGTGTGTGGTGGGTGTGTGTGTGTGGTGTATGGGTGTGTGTGGTGGGTGTGTGTGTGGTGTGGTGGGTGCGTGTGTGTGTGTGTGGTGTTACTCACAGGTGGAAAGATTTGCCACTTCCAGGTCCTGGTCTGTTTGTACAGGACATAGCAGCACAGCTTGGCATGACGAGGTGATAACACAGCCAGACAGCAAGCACAACTTGGCATGACGAGGCGATAACACCAGATAGACAGCAACGCGAGCCGCAGAAACAAGGCTTTGTTTTGGTTACGACAAGATGGCGGACAGTTGGAACCAGTGCTGAGCCAGGCTTCCGCGATCCATGTTATATAGATCAGTGCCCCAGCCCCACGCCTGCCTCACCCCAGCCCCACGCCTGCCTCACCCCAGCTTCACACCTGTCTCATCCCAGCCCCACGCCTGTGTCACCCCAGCCCCACGCCTACCTCACCCTATTTCCGCGCCTGCCTCACCCCAACCCCACGCCTGCCTCATCACCCCAGCTCCACGCCTGTCTCACCCCAGCCCCACGCCTGCCTCACCCCAGCCCCACGTCTGTCTCATCCCAGCCCCACGCCTGCATCACCCCAGCCCTACGACTACCTCACCCCAGCCCCACGCCTGTCCTGCAAGCACACTCACACACATACGCACACGCACACACACACGCACACACACACACATACACACACGTACACACACACGCACGCACGCACGCATGCACGCACGCATGCACGCATGCACGCACGCACGCACACATGCACACACGCACATACATGCACGCACACGCACACACAGTTAGTTTAGTTAGTTGGTTTAGTTTATTGACTACAAACAAACAGAATCACATTTATAATTTAAAGTAATCGTCCAGACCATTTCATCATTCCTGATTTAATGCCGTCAAAATATAGTCATGATCGAGTATATGAACAATATGTTGTCACTTTTTGCCTCCAGTCACCCGTTTTTAAATGATCCGCATTCAAAATCTGTAAATTCCCCGAGCTCTCAAAAAACAACTGACGGACAGCAGACGACGCACCACGACTCGGCAACGTCACACGAGTGAGCCTCCCAGCCCGGCCCTATAAAAATACACGGAGACTCGGAGAAAAATGTAGTACTTGGGGAATTTTGGGTGTTTCTGATATTTTTTTTTTTGCGATGTGGCATATACTTGCATCCTTCATGGATACAGCAAGAAAGCTGTGCCTTTGCAGAGAGCTTAGCACCCATTTCCGACCTATTTGACCATGATAATGTCTGTGCAGCGCCTGACAGTGGCGGGTGAGAGGAGCGCGGTGTGAAGCACATTGTCTAGCCGCGCTCCACTCACCCGCCACTGCCAGGCGCTGCACAGACATTATCATGGTCAAATAGGTCAGAAATGGGTGCTAAGCTCTCTGCAAAGGCACAGCTTTCTTGCTGTATCCATGAAGGATGCAAGTATATGCCATATCGCAAAAAAAAAATCAGAAACACCCAAAATTCCCCAAGTACTACATTTTTCAACGAGTCTCCGTGTATTTTTATAGGGCCGGGCTGGGAGGCTCACTCGTGTGACGTTGCCAGCAAGTTTCCCGCCACGGCTGGAATGGGGCTGTTGTTTTTCCCGCGCTTTTTACAAAAGTCATGTTTCTAGGGAAATAAGGCGTGGAAATGAATAATTTTTTGTGGATTAGGTATTTTGAATGAACATTCAACATAATTGTGCAAAGAAAAAATGGGTCTGGACGATTACTTTAAGATTACAGTAAAATATACAATGGTACCTATCATTATACATATAACAACTAGTTGTAGTCCAAGAAGGTTAATCTTACTCCGAAACAAACCCTAACAACTATAAAACTAATCATACGTCTGTAAAATATCATGAACAAACCATTACATTATTGGGTACGATTACAACACATAACATACTCCGAAACACACCTTAACAACTACACAGCTAATCATACGCCCGCAATATATCATGAACAATCTTGCACATAACATCATTGCTAAAATTGCAAAACAAATCATCCAAAGTGTTAAATGTGTACCTGTCTCTCAAATATTGAGTCACAGGACAACTATCCACGACATGCCTCTCCGTCTGGACTGAGCCACACACACACACACGCTCCTCCACAGGAAGGCGACCCACCCCCGCCTGTTCCACCGTCCCGTCTCAATAGCTAGTGAATGCCCTGAAACAAACAAATCATCCAAAGTGTTAAATGTGTACCTATCTCTCAAATATTGAGTCACAGGACAACTATCCACGATATGCCTCTCCGTCTGGACTGAGCCACACACACACACACGCTCCTTCACAGGAAGGCGACCCCACCCCCGCCTGTTCCACCGTCCCGTCTCAATAGCTAGTGAATGCCCTGAAACCCTGAACCTCGTGAACGAGACTCTGTGGAGATCATTTACTGTATGTCTTTGTTTATAAGCATCATGCACTCTCATCGTAGGATTAATGTCCATATATTATACATTACATCTCGACGTATCTGACGACAAAATAGCCCTATGTACATTTCTTACCAATAAGGACATGTCCGTGACGTGACTTCATCTCGGGTATATCTATTTATAATCTTGGCAACAGGTGTATTCATTGCAATAGAAATTCTAACAACAAAAGAAAAGCGATCATCATTCATGCCAGACCTTTCTAGCCATAACCTATGAAAAAATTTGTCTTGTTTATGTTGTAAAAGGTCTGACAAAGTCGGGTACCCCAGTTCAGCATAACAGACAAGATTGGATGTGTTCTTTCTTACCCCTAACAACGCTTTCATAGCCCAGTGGTAGAGTTTAATAACAGGTTTCGTGTCGGCACCGAACCACGATTCACATCCATACAAAAGTGACGACGTGAGGGCTGCGTCAAACACTCGACGTTTAACGATGAACGGAACACAATTGGGTTTTTTTCTATAAAAGAAACAAATTTCAAAACTTGGCAGATCTTTACCTTGGCATGTTTTTTCACTGCCGATGAAACAGA
>JACEEZ010018746.1:1614385-1646885 GCA_016584305.1 Chionoecetes opilio
TCTCTCTCTCTTTTCTCTCTCTCTTCTCTCTCTATATATATATATATATATATATATATATATATATATATAATATATATATATATAATATATAATATATATATAATATATTATACGGTGTAACACGAGTTTCTGCAAAATTGAGCAGATGATTTATTGATAATTCTAAGTAGAAAATGCTCTATATACATATGCTTTTGAAGCTTCCTTTGACGTGAGATAAATTGTAAAAATCACTGTAATATAAATATGAATATGTAAAAATCACTGTAATATAAAAATGAATATGTAAAAATCACATATTAATATTATATTATATATATATATATATATATATTTTATTATATATAGTATATATAATATATATATAAGATATATATATATATTATATATAAAATTATATATATATATATTATTATAATATTATATATCTGATATATAGATTATATAATAAGGGTGTAACACGAGTTTCTGCAAATATTGAGACAGATGATTTATTGTATAATTCTAAGTAGAAAATGCTCTATATACATATGCTTTTTGAAGCTTCCTTTAGACGTGAGATGAATTGTAAAAAATCACTGCGGTCGGTATTGTCACAGCGATGCAACGTATGGAGGTGCATTCGTGGTTGCCACTCGGTGAAATTTTGAATTATTTAATTATAATTTTTACTTGAAATGGAACATTAATATAGCTTTTAACAACACAATTGGTATTAATGGACTTGTTATTTACCAAATAAGCAGTACATGCGAACAGCATGACTGTAATAAGCAATACTGTAAAAGGCTACTTGGCATCGTCTCTGAGCTGGTGAGGAGGTAGTTCACTAGTTTGACTGGTGAGTGTGACTCGCCTTCCTCCTCCTTCTTCCCCTCCTTCCTCCCCCGCTCCAACATTTTGCCAAGTAGCCTTATACAGTATTGCTTATTACAGCCATGTTGTTCGCATGTACTGCTTATTTGGTAAATAACAAGTCCATTAATACCAATTGTGTTGTTAAAAGCTAAATTAATGTTCCATTTCAAGTAAAAATTATGATTAAATAATTCAAAATTTCACCGAGTGGCAACCGCGAATGCACCTCCATACGTTGCATCGCTGTGACAATACGGGCCGCCGTGATTTTTTACAATTCATCTCACGTCTAAAGGAATATATATATATACTAGCCGCAAAGCCGCCCTCCGGGCGGACTTTTTGGCTAGCTCCTGCGGAGGGCTATTGGTGGGCCTTCGGCCCACCAAACATGGACTCTCCAGATAGCCCCTTTTAACTTTCCTGAAATCATGGATGTAGAAATGTATGTATTCCCCCCACCCATTCACTCACCCATTACCCATCACCCCCCACCCATTCACTCACCCATTACCCATCACCCCCCACCCATTCACTCACCCATTACCCATCACCCCCCACCCATTCACTCACCCATTACCCATCACCCCCACCCATTCACTCACCCATTACCCATCACCACACACCCATTCACTCACCCATTACCCATCACCCCCCACCCATTCACTCACCCATTACCCATCACCCCCCACCCATTCACTCACCCATTACCCATCACCACACACCCATTCACTCACCCATTACCCATCACCCCCCACCTATTCCCTCACCCATCACCCATCACCCCCAACCCATCACCCCCACCCATTCACTCACCCATCACCCCACACCCATTACCCATCACCCCACCCATTCACTCACCCATTACCCATCACCCTACATCAAGGCTTCCTCAATTAAGAGAAACTGCAACTCGAGAAATGCCAGTGGTCGCTGGCAGTTTTAACTCAAAGGTTGGTCTACTGTGTTTTGGCTCCGCGACTAATATTTTTCCATAAATTAATTTCGCGATAAATAGTGATGCACCGCATCTGAATACCAAAAAATATAGTTCTTCTGTTGTTCTACTAATTATATGGATGACATGCATTACGATGGAACGTTCTATAATAGCAATTTAATGCAAATTACTCGCCTCGAGTAGCAAAGCTTAATATATTTTTTACATGTATATTGTGGCATGTAAAATTTGGGCGATGTTCACACTGTTTTCTAAGACAGTACTGCTGCGTCTGGCAAACGCTTGTCAAAATACAATAAGCAATGCCTTGGAAAAACGAAGAATAAAGAATGCCGAAATCGGCTTGTTGCTGCGACAATGTAGGTTATAATTGTGGAGGCGACGTGCCGCGGGCGGGGAGTGGTGGGCGGGGAGATTGTGGCGGGGAGATTGAATCAAAACATTGCCACTTCACGCGTCGACTCATTGCACTTCTAGGCTTTCTATCTGATTGATACACAATAATAACAGGAAAATATGACTGCCTAGGTATAGATAAGTCTAAACATTCGTTATTGACTATATATAGCATAAGTAGCATTTTACCTCGCCTCCTCAACTATAACCTACTTGGTTATTTGGTTATATACAATGTTTTACAGAATCAGGCTTCTATACAATATACATATAGAAGAAAATCGTTCTTAATATTATACTTGTGTGTTTTAAGTACAGTGGAATAAGCCCATATTTTTCTTTCAAGTTGACCAACTTTTCACCAAATTGTGAGTTAAAACTACCAGCGACCACTGGCATTTCGGAGTTGCAGTTCTCTCTAATTCTCGCAACCCACTTTTGTTTTCACAATTCTCGCTAATAGGCTGCTAAAAAAAAAAAAAAAAAAAAAAAGTGATCGGATCATCTCATAAGTGGGCTTATGACCTTCCCCTGGTCAACCTGATTCCAATAATGTGCCATATGAGGTGTTTGCGCCACGGGGGGCGGAACCTATACCACACACACACACAGACAGACAGACACACTTTCGCTTATATTATTATAGATAGAAGATATATATATATATATATATATATATATATATATATATATATATATATATATATATATATATATATATATATATATTTGTGTGTGTGTCTGTGCACGCGTGCGTGCGTGTGAGCGCAGGCATATATATTAAGATTGACAGATAGATGGATAGATCTAGTTAGATTGATTAATGGATAGAGAGATGGACTGATTGATTAATAAAATAATAATGTGTATAAACTGAAAATATTTCACTTGAGTTTGCACAAAGTAAATTACTGAATTACATGAAAAAATATTTCAAGAGTACGTTGAATTTCATGACAAGATTTCATGACAAGATCAGATCTTGTCTGTGCAGAAGAAAATGAGGAAGAGATCTTGTCAGTGTGACGAGATATCTTGTCAGGCAATAATGACGAAGGCCGATCTTGTCATAGTGACAAGATTTCGGCGATTCTGTGTTTACAGTGTAGCTGTAAAAGGAATCTTGGTTTTAATGAAAGTTACGCGAAATACCTTGTGCTCCATGAATTTATAAGAGGGGGTGAAAAAAGCTGAAAGGCCATCAAGACGAGTTTCATAAGAACATAAGAACATAAGAAAATAAGGAAGCTACAAGAGGCCGCGAGACCTACACGAGGTAGTTCCTGCTTGTTTCATAGTAGTTTCATGCAGACTTGGCTGGCGTATAAAGAGCCTTAAGTAACATGAAGCAGGAAACTTAACCTCGATCAGCGACAACAAATAGACAGAAAAGAAAAGACAAGAGAAAAGATGAGAAGATAGAAAGGAAGGACGGACGTAAAAGGAAAGGAAATCGGAGATATCAAAGAGGAGGAAAAAGGTAAAAAAAACGAATTAGGTGCAAAATCAGCAAGGAATGATGATAAAAATGGAGAAGAAAAAAGTCTTGCAAGTATGAGGAAGGAAAGAGAAACATGAAGATGCTTAAAGATTTAATGAGATATGGTTAAGAAAGGATGAAATAGGAAAATACAGGATGGAAAAAGAAAGGTGGAGGGAGAACGGAAGATAAAATAAATTGATAGAGAAAAACAAAGGGAGGAAAGGACGAGGCGATTGAGTCACTGTCACACTTGAGATCACCCACGTATTGTCGCGCAGCTTTCCATGTGGGGGAGGATGGAGGAGGCTGTAGACTGTGGGGAGGATGGCGGGGGCGGCTGTAGACTGTGGGGGAGGATGGCGCGGGAGGCTGTAGACTGTGGGGGAGGATGGCGGGGGCGGTTGTAGACTGTGGGGGAGGATGGCGGGGCGGCTGTAGACTGTGGGGGAGGATGGCGGGGCCGGCTGTAGACTGTGGGGGAGGATGGCGGGGGAGGCTGTAGACTGTGGGGAGGATGGCGGGGGCGGCTGTAGACTGTGGGGGAGGATGGCGGGGCCGGCTGTAGACTGTGGGGGAGGATGGCGGGGACGGCTGTAGACTGTGGGGGAGGATGGCGGGGCCGGCTGTAGACTGTGGGGGAGGATGGCGGGGGCGGCTGTAGACTGTGGGGGAGGATGGCGGGGCCGGCTGTAGACTGTGGGGGAGGATGGCGGGGCGGCTGTAGACTGTGGGGGAGGATGGCGGGGGCGGTTGTAGACTGTGGGGGAGGATGGCGGGGCGGCTGTAGACTGTGGGGGAGGATGGCGGGGGAGACTGTAGACTGTGGGGAGGATGGCGGGGGTGGTTGTAGACTGTGGGGGAGGATGGCGGGGGCGGCTGTAGACTGTGGGGGAATTTGGCGGGGAGGCTGTAGACTGTGGGGGAGGATGGTGGGGGCGGTTATAGACTGGGGGAGGATGGCGGGGGCGGCTGTAGACTGTGGGGGAGGATGGCGGGGCCGGCTGTAGACTGTGGGGGAGGCTGTAGACTGTGGGGGAAGATGGCGTGGGTGGCTGTAGACTGTGGGGGAGGATGGCGGGGCCGGCTGTAGACTGTGGGGGAGGATGGCGGGGGCGGCTGTAGACTGTGGGGGAGGATGGCGGGGCCGGCTGTAGACTGTGGGGGAGGATGGCGGGGGCGGCTGTAGACTGTGGGGGAGGATGGCGGGGCCGGCTGTAGACTGTGGGGGAGGATGGCGGGGGCGGCTGTAGACTGTGGGGGAGGATGGCGGGGGCGGTTGTAGACTGTGGGGGAGGATGGCGGGGGCGGCTGTAGACTGTGGGGGAGGATGGCGGGGGCGGCTGTAGACTGGGGGAGGATGGTGGGGGCGGCTGTAGACTGTGGGGGAGGATGGCGGGGGCGGCTGTAGACTGTGGGGGAGGATGGCGGGGGAGGCTGTAGACTGTGGGGGAGGATGGCGGGGCCGGCTGTAGACTGTGGGGGAGGATGGCGGGGGCGGCTGTAGACAGTGGGGGAGGATGGCGGGGGCGGCTGTAGACTGTGGGGGAGGATGGCGGGGCCGGCTGTAGACTGTGGGGGAGGATGGCGGGGGCGGCTGTAGACTGTGGGGGAGGATGGCGGGGGCGGCTGTAGACTGTGGGGGAGGATGGCGGGGGCGGCTGTAGACTGTGGGGGAGGATGGCGGGGCCGGCTGTAGACTGTGGGGGAGGATGGCGGGGGCGGCTGTAGACTGTGGGGGAGGATGGCGGGGGCGGCTGTAGACTGTGGGGGAGGATGGCGGGGGCGGCTGTAGACTCAACAATTTGCCCGCAGTGAAGTGTAAGCAAAAAAATACTAGATCTATTACGCCTCATTAAGTTTGGAAAAAAAAAAACTTTCGTGCCTACGTATCCAATTTTTGTATGTGTATATATAAATCATGATAAAAGGCGCTATTTTATAAAGGAATGCTTGATATTCTGAATAGACCCAACATCTTTTTCTACATCTTTCACATCTTTTTTTCTTTCATCATCACATCTTGTTTTCAACATCCAACAGTTTTATTTTCAACTGAGCTAACTTCTACTTCACTAACTTTACTAGTTATCTATAAAATGCAGTCCTGTTGTACTCGCTGAGAGTTTCGTGAGGACGGTAAGGCTAGCCGCTCACAGGTATGTTGTTGTTAGCTTGTCCTTTTTATTCCTACTCATCTTCCTCCTCTTTATCTTCCTCCTCATACCCATCCTCCTCCTCTTTCTCTTCCTTCTTACATGTAGTTGATAGTTAGATAGTTCAGCAGATACCCTCGTCATGGACCAATAGGTCTCCTGGTGTCTGTTATTCCTATGTAATCCTATGTAATCCTCCTTATCTTCCTCCTCATACCCATCCTCCTCCTCTTTCTCTTCCTCCTCCTTATCTTCCTCTTCATCCCATCCTCCTCTTCTTTCTCTTCCTCATCATCCCATCCTCCTCCTCAGTCCCATCCCCCTCCTCCTTATCTTCCTCTTCATTCCCATCCTCCTCTTTCTCTTCCTCCTCATGCCCATTCTCATCCTCGTTCCCATCTTCCTCCTCTTTCTCTTCCTCCTCCTTATCTTCCTCCTCATACCCATCCTCCTCCTCTTTCTCTTCCTCCTCCTTATCTTCCTCCTCATGCCCAGCCTCCTCCTCATTCCCATCCTCAGCCTCTTTTTACACCTTCATACATATTTTTTTTCTTTGGATAATGTAATACCTTCGACAACACTCTGGTGTAACGTCTTTTTGGAAAAATGAACGGAGAAAGAAAAGTGCCACGTCATCTAATTGATTGTAAAACGTCCGTCGGGGAAGAGCAACGACAGGAAATTCAGGTCTTAAAATCGCTTGCCTGGCGGGGCTTTGAGCACGAGGTGACTGACGCTTTTAAAGAAGTGTGTGTCGGGTGGTGGGGAGGGGGAGAGGGGAGGGGGAAGGTCGGTGAAGGGGTATGGAAAGTTAGCAACAGCAGCAGCAACAACGTGTTAGCAGCCATAGATAAGTATGGCTGACTGGACCTCTTGAGAATTCAGGTCGCACGCTACCGTACATAACACTATACTCGCCAGTCACTCGCCACTGTACTAATGTCGCCAGGCGCCATATATTACAAATTTTAGCATCACTACAGACTTGTATGTGCCACTGAAGAGACATGCACCGTAGTTTATATTTTGTACATCACACTACATGTCTTCAGTGACACATACAAGGCTGTAGTGATGCTAAAATTCGTAATATATGGCGCCTGGCGATATTAGTGCAGTGGCGAGTGACTGGCGACTATAGTGTTATTTACGGTAGAACAACTTACTCTTGTGTGTGTGGCAAGCAGTAGAGAGGTGCCGCCCGCCCCGCCTGCCCGCCCCGAGGCATCAACGGGTCTCTACTCCACACAACTTTGATCAGCAGCGTTCACCCGTCATTACTGAGAACCTTCAAGGAAAAGTGTGATTCTAGGGCCATTGTAAAAAGAACTATACGATGAGTAGAAACTGGATACGGGAACCTGGATCTTTCTGCTCTCCCCAACACATGTCGCGGGGATCAAAACAAGTACACAAGTAAAACAAGTAAAAAACAAGTAAAAAATTAAAACAAGTAAACAAGAAAAGGGCAAAGAAAAATGTGGAAGTAAAATTTCTTCAACCTTTTTTAGAACCCCAGCACGGCCTATTAATAGAAAGTCGCTGAGTTGATGAAATACAAAAAGGAAATGAAAGAAAAGGGAGTCTGGTGATGCACTTCCCTGAATTGAACTATGGGACCAGACTTGCCACTGAACATGTGAAGAAAGAAGTGTGTGTGTGTGTGTGTGTGTGTGTGTGTGTGTGTGTGTGTCTGTGTGTGTGTGTGTGTGTGTGTATGTGTATGTGTATGTGTGTGTGTGTGTGTATGTGTATGTGTATGTGTATGTGTGTGTGTGTGTGTGTGTGTGTGTGTGTGTGTGTGTGTGTGTATATGTGTGTTTTTAACGGAAAAAACGAGAAAAAAAATACGCCCAAGAAAATACATATGGAAAGAAATATAAATTAACGAAGTCATGATATAGAACAGCTCCATCTTGCTTACTATTATTATTATTATTATAAATAGTAGTATTAACAGTAATAGTGTTAGAAATAGTAATAATAGTATAATGATAACAGTAGTAGAAGCCGTAGCAGCAGTAGAAGTTCTAAAAAGAGTGGTAGAAGCAGCAGTACTAGTAATAATAATAGCAGCAGTTGTAGTACATTTATTACTAAGACACATATCTAAGAAATTTTGTCAAAATGCCAGTGTTCCGCGTTGTGACGATTTGTGCGAAGTATAAAGTAATGGATTTTAAATAATGGAAAGGGAAAAAGTGTTTGGACTGATGACATAATTGTTCCAATAGTAATTAATTTTCAAGCAACGAAGTAATATAATTATAGACAGGTAAACTGTTTCAATAACATGATCTTTTATTCCATAAGCCAAGATGGATATATTAATTGAATGCTTCATTAATGATCAATAATCTTCATTCCGCCAAAAACCTGCACTGAATAGTTATTGAAAGTTTCAGTCGCTTCCTTTTTCATCGAGGAAGGAAATCAATTAAAATTTATCAAGTATTCATTTGAAGCGCCAGCGATATTACATGATATTTGAATCGCAATTTACTGCATGACAGACCTAAGAATAAATGTGATGTGATGGTAATGAAAATGATAGACAAATACACAGGAAGCTCTATAATAGTAGAAAAACAAGAGTGAATAATTGGCCCAAAACCATCACAGCCCTCAAGTGAACCTCCAGGGCCTACCATCCGAGCCTTAGAAGTCACTGCCTACAGGCGCTATAGGCACAAATGTAAAAAAAAAAAAAAAAACGAAAAAAAAATAAGACTCTGTAATCTTGTTGTTGCTCTGGGTGTTGTTATTTATGGTGTTAATGTAGATGGTGGCGTTAGCAGCGATGGTGGTTGTGGCAACAGTAGTATACAAAGGAAACACAAACAGCAACAGACCGATAGGTCCTTACAAGACTGTTTGCTTTAACTACACTACACTAACTAGATAATAAGAGAGAAAGGATAGGAAGTAGAAGGCTCCTCCCCACCCACCCATCCCTCCAGCCGAAGCTGGTCGGAAAAGAAGTGATACCATGCAATATAGAAAAACTGCATGGAATTTGTGAGGAAAGTTGAAAGCTGTAATCTATGGCTAACTACTACTAGTTTGTGGGGTAGGTTTTAGTGCTTGATAGATAGGTCATGTTATGTGTGTTTTGTAATGGTGTGAACACAGTGTGGAGGTTCAAGGGGTGGTGCGGCAGCCTTGCCTGGCGCTTTCTTGGGAGGCAGCAGTCAATCAGGCCCCAGCTCCGTTCAATCCACTGCGGATTGTGTACTTTCCATGTAGGACGCCGTACACTTCAATGCCTCCTGCAGCAGTGACCCCTGGTACCTTAAATCCCGATGGTGGTCACTAACTGTCAGGACCCTAACTGAACCACAGCCCGTCACAGGTCGAGAGTAGTAGTGGTAACCGTTAACTCGGGGCTATCTGTGTGTGTTATGAGGTCTAATGTAGTGTTGGTGTAGGCTCAGTGTGGAAGTTCAGGGGTGGTGCGGCAGCCTTGCCTGGCGCTTTCTTGGGAGGCAGCAGTCAATCAGGCCCCAGCTCCGTTTCAATCCACTGCAGTAGTGCACTTTCCAAGTAGGACGCCGTGCACTTCAATGCCCCCTGCAGCAGTGACCCCTGGTATATAAATCCCGATGGTGGTCACTAACTGACAGGGCCCTTACTGAACCAAAGCCCGTCACAGGTCAAAAGTTGTAGTAGTGACCGTTTACTCGGGGCTGTCTGAGACGTGTGGGAGGGGTTGTGTAGACGCGACTCGCAATCATTTTACGCATGAAGAGTAAGTTTCAGAGGCCCGCGAGATAAATTTATTATTCCGAGATAAACAGTGACAACCGGGGATTTGATATGAAATATTTATCGAGGCGATTTTTAAATTATTCTATTGTATTTGAGTTTACTACGTCTGACGGCAGCCCATTCCATACGTTTACAACACGGTTTGTGAAGAAGTACTTTGCTTCGTTCGTTACAAACCGTTTCCTGCTTATTTTAAATCCGTTGTTTCTAGTTGAGCTTGACCGGTCTAGCGTGAAAAGATTTTCTGGGACTACGTTGAAGATTTTAAAGACTTCGATGAGGTCACCTCTTATCCTTCGTTTTGTTAGTGGGAATAAGTTAAGTTCTTTGAGCCGATTTTCGTACGATTTATTTCGCAATCTAGGTATCATTTTGGTTACTCTGCGCTGTATTTTTTCTAGTTTATCTATGTCCTTTTTATAATAAGGTGACCAGAACTGCACACAGTATTCTAGATGGGGGCGAACAAGCGAGTTAAAAAGAGTGAGTATAACTTTTTTCAGATTTGAAACTGAAAGTTCGTCCAATAAAGCCAACCATTTATTTGCAGTTTTTACTAACCTCTATAATTTGGTTATTCGGTTTTAGATCTTCCGAGATTATAACGCCTAAATCTTTTTCTTTATCAACACTTGTTAGTTGGAAATCGTTCATCCCGTAACTTTTATGAGGGTTGTTATTACCGATATGTATAGTACATGACATTTGTCAAGGTTGAAATTCATTTGCCATGTTTTTGACCATTCTGTTAGCGTGTTTAAGTCATTTTGTATGAGTTGGCGCTGAGATTCTGTAGAGGCTATGTTTGTGATTTTCGTGCCCATCAGCAAATTTCGATATCCTGCATGTGATTCCCTCGTCAATGTCATTTATGTATATTAAAACAGGATAGGTCCGAGAACTGATCCTTGGGGAAACACCACTATTTACACTGGTCCATCAGAAGAATTTCCATTTATTACCACCCTTTGTTTACCATTTGACAGCCATTTTCTATCCAATTTGAAAGATGGCCTGTTATACCATGAGCTTTTACTTTGCTAATGAGACGCTTATGAGGAACTTTGTCGAACGCTTTTTGAAAATCGAGGTAAACTACGTCTACTGCCCTCGTGTTGTCGTACATTTTGAATACACTATTGTAAAAATCAAGTAAGTTTGAGAGGCATGAGCGTTTATTTCTGAATCCATGCTGCGAATCTTTGATTATGTCATTTTCTTCTAAGAACTTAACGATTTTGTCTCTTATGATGGATTCCATTAATTTTCCAGCAACTGATGTTAAACTGATTAGGCGATAGTTTCCGGGCTGCGACTTGCTTCCTTTTTTAAATATGGGTGTGACATTTGCTAGTTTCCATTCGCACGGTACATTTCCGGTGAGTAAAGACTTATAAAAGAAGGTTTTAGAAGAAAGAAAGGTTTTACTATTTCGTTCTTTGCTTCTTTTAATATGCGTGGCGAAATTTTGTCAGGACCAGGAGCTTTGTTTATTTTCATATTTATCGCGAGCAAAATGTCACATTCCTGAAAGGTTAATGAGCTGAGGCAAGTACCTTTGTTCTGGGTTTTCGGGATGGGTTGATTTTGCGTGTTTTCCACTGTGAAGACTGATGCGAAAAAGTTATTTAGAGTATCCGCCATAGATACTTCATTTTCTGTGTGTTCGCCATTTTCCATTTCCAACGGTCCTATGGTTGACGTCATTACTTTTTTCCTTTTAACATAGCTGTAGAATTCTTTAGGGTTTGATTTGCTCATTTCGGCAATACGTACTTCAAAATTTTTCTTGCTCTGCTTAATGAGTTTTTTTTCGTATTTCGTCTAATTCTGTCGTGATCGCGTTTGTCGTCTTCATTTTGTGTTTCTTTGTGTTTTTCATATGCACGCTTTTTAGCTGCAAGGCTGTCCTTGATTTCGCGGGTCCACCATTTCGGTTTAATGTTTTGAAAAGATCGCCTATATCGCATCGGTATTGAGGATTGTATTGCTAAGTTAAGCTTACCGGTGAATTCATGCCATGCTACATTTATGTCGTTACTTTCTGAGATAACATTCCAATCGGTGTTCGTTAAGATTCTTTTTAGTTTTCTGAAGTCTGCCTTTCGATAATCAAGAACTTTTTCTTTACTTTCGACTTCGCTTGTCTTACTGATGTTAATACTGAAAGTAATCGCCCGGTGGTCACTGCTACTAAATTCGGATCCGACGTTAACGTTACTGACAAGATTTTCGTTAGTTGTGAAAATAAGCTCTAGAATATTTTCGCCTCTCGTTGGATGATCCACGTGTTGGTATAAAGCACTTTCTTGGAGGTTTGAATAGAGAGTGTGCCCGAATGTGTTGTAAGCGAGGCGCCCCAACTAGTAACGGGAATATTTAAAAACACCGAATATTACGCTTTCGTTCTGGGGAACTAATTTCCGCTATTTGTTCATAGAGTTCTTCGTCAATTGTATTTGTTTGAGCTGGAGGTCGATAAACAAGGCCAAATTTCTACTTTTTGAGAATGACGATTTAGTTGAACGAAAATTACATTACTGTTATCAGTTTTCGTGCTTAGATAATACAAGGGATGAAGGCAGACTTTATATATAATAATACACCTCCTCCTGCTCTTCGTAGTCTTTTTTGAACTTAATAAGTTATACCCCTGTATCGCAAATTCAGCCAAAAATCTCTATTTGTCGTATCTATCCATGACTCGGAAATTCCGATGATGTCGTATTGTTCTGAATAAACTAGTTTCCTCTAAAACATGAAATTTGTTACGTATACTACGGGCATTAAAGTAACAAGCTTTAATATCGGGATGGGTAGTTGGGGCTTTGCGGGAACTAAATTTTGGTGCTTTAGCGAACGAGAACTTATATTGCGGGAACTAGAGCTTAGGTTGTTGTCGGAACCTCTACCTGCTGGGAGTTTTTTTATTTGTAGTTAGTTACCGCTTCATTGAGTAGCCTACCGAGTCGTGCAGAACCAACTGAATTTAAGTGGAGACCATCGTTTCGGAAGAGAATCGGTTGGTTATAAAAATGGTCCCATAAGTTTATATACTCAACTCCTTCTTCTTTACAGAGATTTGCGAGACGATTGTTTGTGCTGAAGGCCTTGTTGTAGAAGCTGTTTGCCGCATTGATCCTCGGAAGAATACCAGATACGATGATTTTACTAGATTTTACTTTATATTTGTTCATCATCTTGCGATATTTAGTAAGGAGGGCCTCTGATCTGGTTTGTTTTACGTCATTTGTTCCCGCGTGAATAATGATCAGGGTGTTTGCGTCGGCGTCATTTGTTAAAACATCGCAGGCTTCTGTTATGTTGTCCAGGGACGCTCCTGGAATGCAGTGCCTCTTTCTGTGTTGGGGATCACGACCACAGAATTCCACTAGCTGATCACGAATGATTGAGTCCCCGATCAGTTTGACGTCCTTTTCTACTGACGTTTCGGCAAGGATTTCGAATCTGTTATAGGTTGTGACGGGGAGTTGTTTCTTTATCAATGGCTGTCTGACGCCCTGTCTTACAAGGGTGAATGGGACAGAGGAGGAGGAGGAGGAGGTGGAGGGGGAGGGGGAGGAGGAGGAGGAGGAGGAGGTGGAGGAGGAGGAGGTAGGGGTGGAGGAAGAGGAGGGGGAGGAGGAAGAGGAGGAGGAAGGGGAAGAGGGGGAAAGGGAGGAGGAGGAGGAGGAGGAGGAGGAGGAGGAGGAGGAGGAGGAGGTGGTGGGTGGAGAGAGGGAGGCGGAGGTGGAGGGGATGGGTGTGGAGGGAGAGGAGGAGGAAATTACAGGTGTGGAGGGGAGAGTCAGATCACTAAGTACAGGTGTTAAGGGGAGAGTCAGGTCAACAGGCGAGGAAAGGAGTGTGGTCAGGTCAACAGACGGGGAATGGAATGTAGTCAGGTCAACAGGCGTGGAAGGGAGTGTAGTCAGGTCGCGATGAGGAGTCGCGTTATCCTGAGGCTGGCGCTCTTGCATGAATATTTGATACATATCTTGATACTTACGAAGTTTTGCGTTCATAACACATAAGCGGCATTTAGCCATGTTACCTAGATCAAAATATTGCTTGGCAAATCTACCTCTGCACGTGGTACATAAGGTCAGAGGCGACGGCATGGTAGCGGAGGGGAAATTCCTTAAGGGATTATAGTGTTTTGTGGGAGCACGCTGTATTAGGGTTAAAGGAAATTTGCTATAAACACTCTTATCCTATCAAGTTTAACACTGGTGTTTGTGTATGAATTACTATGAATATGTATACTCTCTAATTACGAGTCAGAGAGTAAAGGCTATAAATTAAAGGCTAGAATTTTAAACTAGGAGACACTTAGCGTTTTGGGTGAGGTGCAGGGCTGGGAGCGAGGTGAGGGCACGTCTTTACAGGTCAAAGGTGGCGTGATGACTGAGTCAAAGGTGGCGTGATGACTGTAGTAGTGGTGGTGATGAGTGTTACGGTGAAGAATAAAGGGAGCAGAGATGATAGGGGTGAATGGAAGGACAGATACAACCCCCTCTATGATGGGGAGGAGATGGAAGTTTTGGCTTGGCGGTGATGACGATGTGCGTTGAGAGAGAGAGAGAGAGAGAGAGAGAGAGAGAGAGAGAGAGAGAGAGAGAGAGAGAGAGAGAGAGAGAGAGAGAGAGAGAGAGAGAGAGAGAGAGAGAGAGAGAGAGAGAGAGAGAGTTTGTGTCTGCTTAATTGTTTATATCCGTAAGCATGTATACATGCTTACGGATGCGTATTTGCATGCGTATTTGGTGTGTGTGTGTGTGTGTGTGTGTGTGTGCGTGTGTGTGTGTGTGTGTGTGTGTGTGCGTGTGTGTGTGTGTAGACGCATAAAAACAAAGCTATACAGGAAACTGCGTCCATAGAAAAACTGTGTATAGCCCCATGGACGACTGACAAACGTGGGTATTACATGAAGGGAAGGGAAGGGAAGGGGATCGAGAGAAGGGCAAAGGAAGATTACAAGGAAAGGGTGGGGAAGCTGTACAGGTGAATTGGGAGGAAGAAGAGGTGGAGGGTGACAGGTAAACAGACGGCAATAGATGAAATACAGAAAAAAACGAGAATCTGGTGGCAACAAAGACGAACATTGATAGAAAGTAATAGCGGAAAGAAATGGAAATGGAGTGAGATGATGTGGCGTTGATTTGTTAAGTCAGGGAGCTTAGAGAGAGAGAGAGAGAGAGAGAGAGAGAGAGAGAGAGAGAGAGAGAGAGAGAGAGAGAGAGAGAGAGAGAGAGAGAGAGAGAGAGAGAGAGAGAGAGCCTGGGAAGCAAGAATACCACACTCGTCTTTCATACTTTTTTATAAAATTGCCAAATTATTGAAAACTTTTTCGATTTTTTGACTGAAATACCAAAACTCAAAACATTTTTTCCCTCGTTTATAAATTTCTAGGGGAAAAGATTTTTTTTGTATTTTTTCCGCTTTTGGGGGGAGAGAGGGGGGGAGACCCAAGAAAATCTTTTGGTATTGTTCACTTTCTTTTTTATCTGTTTAAAATAAAAATTTGATGTTTGCACCAGATATATTAAGTACTTAAATTGTCTTTTTTTTTGAAAAAGACCTACATAAAATAAAAGAGTATTCATGAATTTCTTCACCTTACATATAACATTTTGACAAGGGTATTTACTGTTATTTGCCTCGTCAAAAAAAAAAAATACTTTTGGACTCATTTTTTTTCCCTGTCTAAAATAAAGAAGTGAAAAAGAAAAAAGTGAGTAAAATTAAAAATTAACTTACTGGTAGCTCTTTCATAAACTTTTTCGTCAGGGGGGACATCTGGGGAATTGTTATTTATTAATGTACTGGTACATACCCAGGAAATTTTCTGTTAAGTGGGGTTTTAAATTTCCTTTTCGTTGTCCCTTTTGTACTGCCAATGTATTCGGCAGGGGGGGGGTTTTTTCCCCCTACCTGTACAATGTGTACACGGGTGATCTCAGTGCCAACCTTCGTGATACGGGGATCGGGTGCCACATACATGATGGGGGCATCAACTCAAATGAGCATCTGATGATTGGTACTGATGACCCACTGCGGTGCTTGCAGGACCTTCTCAATGTGTGTCGGGGTATCTCCAAACATGACATTTTCTACAACACCACTAAGACAAGTCATGGTAGTATCACCCCACCGCTCAGGGAATTACCTGAAAACAGCATGGCTCGGTGGGTCTGCCCTCACTTTTTTTGGATAATTCGCATCTTAGGCCATGTTTTCCCCCAACCACGACATGCTGATGATGATGATATCATCAACAACACCAAGCTTCTTGTCGTGGGGGAAAACCTACAGAGGAAATTCTCCCCACTGTAGCAGAGAGGTAAAATGGAGTTATTCAGGAGTCACTGCTACCTATATACTCCTCGCTGTTACAGCGAGTACAAGGGGGCCACTATGAACCGCCTTAAGGTCTTTCACAATGACACCCTTAAAGGTTTCTGGGGCTGCCCGGGTGGTGCGCTCGTCCCTGGTTTTCGCTGGGAAGGGGATAACAATCTGTGTATCCGTACACTCCTGTTCATTTTTAAGGAGTAGATGGAGTTCTCTACGAAACCCCCCCCCCTCACCTCTGTCAGGCAACTCGGCCCAGTATGTGGGCCTACAACGCGGTGGCTGGGTTGCTGTTTGTGCAGAATGTGGGGGAGCACAGGTTCCCCTGTATGCTTTTCTATTACTTTGATAGTATTCCCCTAAATTTTCCTTACTTTGTTCTTGTTTTTTATTTTTGCTTTATACTTAAATTTTCTCCTTAGCTTGTTCTTGTTGCTTTTTTTTTGTCTGTATGCCCCCGGGGGAGAAAAAATTATTATGTTTTTATTATTATTATTATTATTAAAATAACAAAAAACTAAAAAGAAGAATCTACACTATCTACTTTACTATACTTACACCCCTTTTTTATTTTTACTAACCATTAGTTATACCACCGCTCCTTCTCTTTTTTCTACTATTGCTTATTTTTGCTACCACCGTTCCTTCTCTTTCTACTACTACTGCCTTATATTTTTACTTTTTTAACCCACCCGCTACAGCCACAATTTTTTTCAGATTTTCAGTCATGTTTTTTGTAATATGTTTCCGGCCCCATCACCCACAATGTTATATTTTCTATTATTAACAAGGCCATTAATGTCAAAAAAGAAATACTTACCTCTCCCTTCCTTTTTTAATTCTTTAAAAATTTAAGCATGTTTCAAAAATTTTTCTTGCTTTTTCCCCCAAACCTCATTTTCCTGTTTTACGTCACTACTAATTTCTTACGAGGTGGATTTTTTTCTTTCTTTCGTGAGAAATTTTATTCGCTCCTGTGTTTCTACTATTATCGAGCTTCCTGTGTTCCTTGTCTATAAATTTTTTCTTTGTGTTATCTTTTTTTTATCTTTCTTTGTTTGTTTCAATTTGTGAAATATTGCACGTAATCTTGTAGTAAAACATGTATATAACATTTAGTAGCCATTTGTAAATGAAAGAGAGAGAATGACACACACACACACACAACACACACACACACACACACACACACACACACACACACACACACACACACACACACACACACACACACACACACACCCCACCCCCACCCACCACCCCCACCCACCCACCGACCCACCCATCCACACCCACCCACCCACCCACCCACCCACCCACCCACCCACCCACCCACACACACACACACACACACACAAATGCATATATACACAAATTAGCAAACAAACGGACAGACAAGTATAAATCATACAATGCTAATTACCTGCATGATTTCAGGGTAACTCTTGATAGCATTCTAGGAACACTTGGAAGTCTTAACAAGCTTATTAGCTTCACTAAAATAAAGACATGATCCGGCGTAACCTACATTGTCGTTCTTCAATACATGGCTGTGACGATGAGATAAATTTATAGCGTTCTTAACCCCTTGAGACCCAGAACTTAATTTCCATTGTAATCTGGGGTACCATTAGACGATTTTTAGTTAATATAAGCAATATTTTATAGATATGACCTGTTTAGTATCCTTGTCCACTAGCTAATTTGGTATATTGAGTTACTTTTTGTAATTTCATGGCTAATAACAGACGATTTTATATATTAATGGAAAGATCTGGGTGTGAAGGGGTTAATTATATAAACAATCATACAAGCTTTTCTTTTTCTATATTTTGATCTTTTTATTCATCATCATCATCGTGTACTTTTTCTTATTATTATTCTCTTTTTTTTTCTTCATCTTCTTTCCCGATCTTCCTTTTCCTTTTTCACGTAATCTGTCATGTCGGAACTCCAATATTATTTTAAGATCATCTGATTGTATTAAGTCTTACTAATATTAACGTCTTTCTCTCTCTCTCTCTCTCTCCTCTCTCTCTCTCTCTCTCCTCTCAATCTCTCTCTCTCTCTCTCTCTCTCTCTCTCTCTCTCTCTCTCTCTCTCTCTCTCTCTCTCTCTCTCTCTCTCTCTCTCTCTCTCTCTCTCTCTCTCTCTCTCTCTCTCTCTTTTCTGTTACCCTTGTTACTAATGGTGGTTATCATTTTTCGCTCTACCTCATTCTTTTTCTATTATTTCTCGCTTTTCATCTTTTTTTAGTTGCTCAGTTGGTTCTTTCTCCTCCTTCACCCAGTCTTCACTTTCTCCCTCGCCTCCCTTTCTCTCTCTTCAAGACCTCCGCTCGCTGACTCTATTCATTCACTTGATTACTGCCATTCACCGGACTCTCTCTCTCTCTCTCTCTCTCTCTCTCTCTCTCTCTCTCTCTCTCTCTCTCTCTCTCTCTCTCTCTCTCTCTCTCTTCTCTCTCTCTCTCTCTCTCTCTCTCTCGTGTCCGTCTGCCATACTCATTCCAGTAACCTCAGATTCTCTCATATTTCATCTTTTTAATTTCCTGCCCATGTTTATATTCACATTTTCATTTTGAATTTTCGTCTAAAAGTACATTTCACCTTCATAAAAGTACTCGTAAAGCAGACTTGGGCAAACTCCTATAGATATATATTTTCGTAGTTGACATGATTTGTTCCTAGGGCATCTCTCTCTCATACACTTTATCTCTCTCTCTCTCTCTCTCTCTCTCTCTCTCTCTCTCTCTCTCTCTCTCTCTCTCCTCTCTCTCTCTCTCTCTCTCTCTCTCTCTCTCTCTCTCTCTCTCTCTCTCTCTCTCTCTCTCTCTCTCTCTCTTAATCACTCACTTTCTCTCCCTGCCGTCTGTTTTTATTCATTCTCATTAGTACCTGACGCCCGTAGTTCCTCCCAGGCCAGCCCAGCGGTCCCAACGAGGTCTTGAGGGAGGGGGGGCAGGGGGGGGGGGCGCTTGTCGATCTCCCACCACCAGGCCAAAGTTCTCCCCTCGGCGGACGTGGAAAAGTACGCCTCTGTGAGATAAATGATGGCTAAGGCTTTACATTATCTTCAATTTGAGTCCTCTCCAGCATGATTCCCGCTGTATTTGCCTTCCTCTCTTCCTCTTCCGCCTCCTCCCTCGCTGTTGTTTGATTGCACCGATTTGCTTCTCTTTTTCTTGTTTGTTTATATATTTGTTTGTTTGTCTTTAAAACGATTTTTATTCTACTTAACTTCATTTTTTTTTCTCTCTCTCTCTCTCTCTCTCTCTCTCTCTCTCTCTCTCTCTCTCTCTCTCTTCTCTCTCTCTCTCCCCCGTCGGGGGCTCGGTTGGGGTAGGTCGTGAGCTTGCGTTAGAGTCCGGGCATTAGGTCGGGGTTCGATCCACCAATTTTCGTCCTGGCGTGGTGGCGCTTTGTATAGTCAATAACCTTGTAGTTGGTACTTGCAAAGTGTCTAGATAGGATCAAAGTATCTCACACTTTAACACTTTAACACTTTAACACTTTATTATGTTTGCCATTTTTACAATATTTTATAATGATTATAACAGGATAGGGGTTGAAAACAGCCCTTTTACAACAAAAGCTTTTTGGGGAAAAGGTGTGGAGAGAGGGGGAAAAAACACACAAAAAAATAAAAAATAAACCAAGGATATAAATCAAAACAAATCTACATAAACAGGCGATGATGTTATAAGTTATTAGACTAATTTACAGAAAATATACACTAGAAATAAAAATATTAAACAGTTGCTGTGAAAAAATTAACAAAAAAAAAGTACAAGAAAAATAATAAAAAATGATAATAGACACAGAGCTAGTATAATGATAAAAATGTTTCTTGAATGTATGTTTAAAAGTGTTTAACTAGGTGAATTTTTGTATTACAGGGAAATTCATTCATAATTTGGGGCTTGGTACATTAGGGCATGTTTGTATAGGGTTATCTTGACAGGTATGGAGGGAGCGTTGGTTGGGGGGTTTGGAAATTTGTAAAGTAGTTCGTCATTTTTGTATTTAGACCTATTTTTGTACAAAAAAGGGCAATTTTTAATTTTGACCCATTTAGATTAAAAAATATTTAAGATTTAAATAATGGAGGAGTGTGCTCCCGTAGTCACTTTTGGGGTTATTATTCTGATAAATTTTTTATGGAGTACATTAGAGGGTTTAAATGACAGGATAAGGTGGACCAATGAGATTACAAAAATTGAGATGGGGGTAAATGTAGCAAAATACTGCTTTTAAGAATTCCCACTGGGGGAAGGGTTTGACTTTGAGGAGGGGAATTAACTAGAAAATTTTTAAACAGAGGTTGGACAGATGATGTTTAAAAAGTTAATTTTTTTGTAAAAATTTAATCCAGGAACTTTATCTTGTTACTTGATAATGTCTCATTTAAATTTTTTAGATTTGGTAATTTTTGGTATCTGGTAGGGTTTTTGTAGATAACATGAAATATGTTTTGGCGTTTTTTTTTTTGGGGTTGCCAAACCCACTCCGAGATTTGCTAGCTTGCATTTCCCTTTTTTGATTATTCTGGGGGTTTGTCACCATTAAGAAAGCGAAAACATCGGCAAATAATATGGTTTTTGTGTCCAGATATGTTACTATTCATTGAGAAAAATAGAAACAGAATATTCCCAGTATCTCCTTGAGGTACTCCTAGATGCCTGTTTTGGGTGGGGGGAAGAGATATTGTTAAAGGCGTTATTGGGGTCCTATCTTAGGTATGGTTGAACCAGTCAAAATACACCCACGAATTCAAGTGAACTTTTGTCCAAAATTGGGTTGAATTTTTAAAATCTTTTAAAATAAAAAAGTTAAAATGTAGATTTGTTGTTATTTAATGCTGTGTTGGGGCAGATGTGTGGGTATTGATGGCATAAAAGGGTATTAAAACCAGTCTAAACCCAAAATTTGCTTATCTTTGTAGTTCATTTTATTAAAAATATCAATAGGTGCTTTTCATTAATAATTAAAAAAATTTTTGGGAGACACAGGTAAGATAAAATAGGTCGTATTTTGGACAAAATCTTTTTTGTTTGATTTATGGATTGGAATTACTTTAGCCAGTTTAAAAATTTGTTGGGAAAAACCCCAGCCCTAAAAATTTGGTTGAACAGTATGGAAGGGGTTTGCAAATATTTCTTTGTTTCTTTTATTATTTCTACTGATACTCTCGATGTGCCCTTTTTTTATTTTTGGGGAAGTGATTACTTAGTGATGTCATTGTTATTTGCTATGGGTATTACCAAAGAATTTGGGTTTTAGTTTCCTCGGTGATAAAAATTGTGAGTTTTGTGGGGGAGGCAGATCTTTTCAAGCCTTGTGGCTTTTTGTAGAAATACTTATTAAATGCACTTTAAATATCGTGTGAGTTATAATAATTTGGTTATTGATATTTATGGAGTTGGTTGTTGTTTTGGGATTTGTTTTGGTTTTTCCTAGTTCATTTTTTGTTTCCCAGATCTTCTTAGTATTTATTTTTTGAAACTTGCGAATCTTTGTAAGTAATTTTTGCTTTGACTTGTTTAATTAGGTTGTAAGATAATTTCGGTATTTTTTGTTCATCGAAATTTATCTTCAGTTTATAGTTTTGTACAAGGGAATTTGTGTTGTATAATTTTATTTTTCCTTTGCGTATCCAGGGTTTTTTTGGAGTTTTTTTATTGAAATAAATTTAGATATTTTAGGAAAAAAAAGAATATAAAGCTATGACCTTTGTCTAAAAAAATTACAATTTACATCTGTATCATTACTGTTAGTTGGAATTCAATTAATGTCTGCGATTTTTAGTTTTAAATTTTGAACGTTTTTTGATGTTTTTTTAGGCAAAGGATATTTTGTGTTTCGTAAAAAGGCTTCCCTAGAATTGGAATGTTTTAGAAACACGGGGGGGTGTCGTTTGGGGGAAAGGAAAAATCCGGAGGTGGGGTACTGTAAAATTTGTCCATTGTGGTCAAAAGGGGACGGTGGGGCTGGGGAGTTACTGTCAGGAAATCTTGTTGGGCGGGATATATGGGGAAATAATTGAAAGACTGCATTGTTATGGAAATTGTTAGTAGGTGGTGTGACTCGTTTTTCAAAAAATTAATTTTAAAGTCCCGGAAAAGGGTTGGGGTTATTAATAAAGGGGCTTTGAGAAGTGGGTTTACCATGATGGCTTTAAACCATTGATATTTTTGTATTTACATTGGGGAGGTTAGAGATGATATGAGTAGGAATGTTGTCGAGTGAAATTTTAACTGAATAGTTTAGTTATCTCACATTTCAGTATTCGTTTGTAGAAACTCGGAATTTTTACATTACATAATTGCTACACCGCCCCCTTTGGGGAACCCATGGGGGCCTATGTACATGTGGGGGGGGGAATTAAAAACCTTTCTTTTTCGTGTATGGACTTGTTGGTTTCAGCCATTTTTTCCCTAATGAAAAATATCGGGAATTTGGGAAGGGGATTTAAGAAGGGAAATCAGTTGATCTAGTTTTTTTTTAAAAAGGCGGGTTTTTACTTGTAAAATTTTAAAATAATCTAAGCAATTTTTGGGAAATTGCGTTTATATGAGGGGAGGGATGGTGTTGCATATGTCAACAAAGTCTAAGGAGTTATACATAGAAAAAAAAAATTTAAATATTCACGACCTACATTACCGTATCTGGCTGTCTTTATCAAAATTGGGGAAATGGTCAAGGGGATTTTAATCGGGAGGTTCATAAACAGTCTTTGGGTGTGGTACACTGGGGTCTTTTTTGTAAAACGTTATATATAAATTAAAAAACAAAAAATTAATAAAAAATTTTGAAAAACTAGGAAACAGTTATGGCCCCCCAGGTTTCAATTTTTACAAAAAATAAACAAACGGCCGGGGTATCTAAAAATAAACATAGGAGAATCAAATGGAAATTAAACTTCACTCAATTTCAACACTAAAAATTCACATGGTATGATAAATAGTAGTGTGTGATGGGGAAGGGCAGGGGGGGGGGTGGTGGGCAGGACAGGAAAAGGGTGGATGAAGTAAGCGGAACAGGGGGAGGGTGGGTATGAAGGAACCGGTAGGGTAGGTAAAAAGGAAACAGCGGGAGGGTGAGGTAAAAGGAAACCCGGGGTAGGGTGAAATAAGGCAGGGAAAAGGAGTAGGGTGAGGTATAGGAAAAGGGTAGGGGGAGGGAAGAAGGAAAAGCGGTAGGGTGAGGTAAGAAGGGAACGGGGTAGGGGGGGAGGTAAGAAGGAACAGCTTAGGGTGAGGTAAAAAGGAACAGGGTAGGGGGAGGTAAGAAGGAACAGCGGGAGGGTGAGGTAAAAGGGAAAAGCGGTAGGGTGAGGTAAGAAGGGAACAGGGGAGGTGAGGGAAGAAGGAAAAAGGGGGAGGGTGGTATGAAGGAACAGCGGTAGGGTGAGGTCTCTCTCTCTCTTCTCTCTTCCCCCTCCTTTCCTTTCCCCCCTCTCTTCTCTTCTCTCTCTCTCTCTCTCTCTTCTCTCTCTCTTCTTCTCTCTTCTTTCCTCACTGCTCTTTCTCCATTTCTTCTCAAGGAACTAAATTTTTAGGAAATTTTCTTTGTAATACATTTTAAATGGCAACCACAATTTAAGAGAAAAAAACCAAATCTCTAAAAATCTGGTGTATTTTTACAGGGTAAAAAATTTTATCAATTTCCGTCTTAAGACAAATTTATCTATTCCATTGTATATCCACATATATTTTCTGTTCAGCAATTTGGGGGGGAGCTTCAAAACATACTAGATGATATTTTTATAGCACAAAAAAGTTAATCCGGGTCATGTTTTATGAAATTAGATATGCCCCACTAATCCACTATTTTTTTAAAAAAAAACACTTAAAATTTTATGAATTGTATCTCTTCAGAAATTTGTTTGTACATAAAAAATCTCCATAGGGTCCATAAATAATGATTTTTAAATACCTCTCCCACAATACGAACCGAAGGCCCAGAGATCTCAGACTCCCTTATGCAGGACAACACATGTACTATGGGTAAAACAATATCAGTGCATATATGCTGAAACATTCTGACACTATGGAAAGAAGAAAACGAAAACCCCCCCAACTCAGGATTTGACCCATGTTTACGTATTCTCGGACCCTTTTGCACCATACTTGTTTTTCTATTCAACAAAACTCCTTTTTAGAGCAGCAAAACTGGGGGAAACCAAATCCCGAGACATAAAAAACCCCAAAACTCAATTCATTCAAAAACAAAATAAGCTCATGATGTTCGAAAAAATACCAGCAAGTATTTTAAAAATTTAATACCTCTATATACTAACTTGTTTTGTTATTTTTATTGTTATTGCATCACTGTTTCATTATTACAAAATTGCAATATTACTTATCATTATTTTTATTCTTTTCATGTTTGCTTTAACTGTTATCTGACTACCCTCTATTTAAAATATAGCTATCATTTTTATTTTTATTATTTTTTATATTATTAATATTATTATTATTGTTATTATTATTATAATAATAATAATAATTATTATTATTATTACTATTGATTTGTTTTCATTATAACAATTTAAATGAACCCATATACTGTATATATATTTTTTTTTATAACATTTTCTATACTAAAGTCCACACGTTTCCACGACTGTTGTAATGAAAAAAATCTAAGACATCAGGCCCATAAAAGAGTCTCGGCTCAATGGACCGCGGCTTGTATATAATTAATGTATAATAACACACACACACACTTGTTTGATGAACAGTTTTACATTTTTTTCCCCGCATTTTTTTCGTTCAAGATGAAGCATATTCCGCCTTGTACGTCGTTTGCTCTTCATTCATGTGTTTTCCTTGTTATGGATATAGATTATGTCTTTCACTTATGCTTGGTGATTTACACGTGCTAATCTCATCCCGTGAAGCCAGTGAACCGTCAACTTAGCGTAGGCGGTGAGGCGAATGTTCTATAACCCCAGGCCACTAAGAGCTGGTCAAGGTTTTTTTTTTTTTATGATTCTAGCCAAGCGTACGTAATCCTGTGAAGCTCAACAGGATGCGAAGTGGGAAGGAAGCGCCAACTGAGCCACAGTAGATATCTAAATGCTCTGTTTCTTTTAGTTGTGTTTTTGTCATAGTGGAACTGGTCTAGGGATAAAAGAAATCACAAAAAGCCTGCTAATTACCAGTCCTTGTTATAGAATATATAGAAGGGGAATTGGCCAGTTTAGTTCGCGAGGTTTCATTCTGGGAACTACTTGTGGCTCGGTACAGTATTGAGGCATCGAAACTTCCGATTGGTAGGTGTTGGGTTTTTTTTGCCCTTTTGCCTCTGAAACGGTCAGAAGGCAAGGTTGAGTGCGTACTAGATGGGGGGCGTGGGACGTTGTTGTTTGTTTGGAAAACACTCCATTGGTAAATTTCTATGTTTCCCTACTCTCCCAAGGTCCCCAAAGATTTGAGGCCCGTGGGGAAAGCGGGGTTTCGGGTGGGGAACATATTATGCGTCGGAACACTAATTTAAAAGTTGTGTAGGGGGGTAAAATTCCATAGATGTGGGAATTTTTTATCTGAGAAATTTGCGTAAAATTTTTACGATGGCACCATATTCCCTACCAATTGGGAGCTGGGGTTTTTTTTTACCTTATTGTTTCTAAGAGACTTTTCTCTGAGCTTTCCCCTCGCAAAACAAAGTTTCGAGAATAAACTTTTAGGTGGGGGGGGGAAAGCGTCTCCTTGTTTACAAAGGCCTCCCCCTTCCCCTTCTTGTGCCTGCATCCTTTTTTTTTCGGGGGGGGCGCACCCCTGGTACCCCTTTCTTAACCCCTTTCCCCTTCCTTACCTAACCCCCAACCCAACCTGAACCTTACCTTACCTTACCTAACCTAATCTAACCTAACCTAGCCTTACCTTACCTAACCTTTAACCTCCTAACTGGGTCCAATAATAAAAAAGTTTAATAAAATACCAAACAAAAGCGATGCAGGTCACAAGAAGAGGAAGAGGGAGGCATTTTGTAAATAAGTCGACATATTCCTCCCCCCACCTAAAATGTTCTATATCTCCGAAACTATTGATTTGCAACGGAAAGCTTACAGAGAAAATGTCTCTTAGAATACAATAAGATAAACAAAAACCATGCTCCCAATTGTGTAGCGAAGTTTGGTGCCATCGTAAAATAATACCAAATTTGCCTAACCAAAATTAACCTAACCTAGCAGGGGGCTTGACCCACCGATAACCTAACCTAACCAAATCTAGCCTAACCAAACCTAACCTAACCAAATCTAACCTAACCTAACCTAACCTAACCAAATCTAACCTAACCTACCCAAATATAACCTACCCTAACCTAAACAAATCTAACCTAACCTCCTAGCGGGGGGTTGGGGGGTTTCTCGACACATCGGTCATCATTCTGTGAGGATCGTCAGGTTCACACGTCTCTGGACTCAGAAGAAATCCAATGAATTTTCCCTAGATTTAGGGAATTTTTTCAACACCCCTAACTCAAAAAATATGTGGTTGCTACGCATATTTTGTACCCCAGCCAAATATCCCGCATTCCCCCAGGTCCCCAAGCTTGTTTTGTGGGAGAGGGGGAGTATGGGCAAACACTAGAATAATACCCTCCATTGCAATGTATTGGTGGTGTGTCGGGAAAGTTGTTGTTGTGTTGTGATGTTAATGAAGCGACTCCACATATGGTAGGATGGCTTTGGGTTCCGGATTAGTCTTCCAAGGTCAATGAATATGTTAGAGTAGCTTACGTGAGGTCAGTTGTGATATTCTTATGTTTTATTGTATCGTATTTGTTTATTTTGATTTTCCTTCATTCCAGACCCGTATATAGTTTTGATTATGTAATTTTCGGTTTTAAGTTAGAAAATAAGTAAGGTTCAAGTGACTATGTTATATTTTTGACCTTTTTCTTCTGCTGTGTTCAGTGTTGATGTGATTTGATTTGCCGTGTTGGTGATGCGTTGAGGTGCCGCGGCCATCCTTGCTGGTGACGTCATTCGGTTGTCGGAGGTTTCAGTTTTGAGACCTGGTCGTAACATGACACTCTAATGATGCGCCTAGTCTGCAATCCACCTTAATAACCTAACCTAACATAACATAACAAAACAAACTTAACTAAACCTAACCTAACCTAACCTAAACCTATTATAACCAAACTTAATCTTACATAACATAACCTAACTAAACCTAACTCAACCAAACTTAAATCTAACCAAACCTAACCTAAACATAACATAGCATAGCATAACCGAATCCGAAGCCTAATTGATACACAACATGGCCGGATATGGTAACGATATCAAAATATAAACAGAATCATCAAATTTCATTGAATATATTACGCTGTACAGACGATCGTTTAAGGATTATTGCGTATATACTTTAAATACTAGAAAGAATAAGGCAACTGACATGTATTCGCTGGTAATAATCCACCGTAGCTGTAGACAAATGCGAAAGGGAAGAAAGGTAGGGAAGGATTAGAGAACATAGGGAGGGAGGGAGGAAGGAAGGGAAGAGTACTGCAATTACACGAGATAAAATGTATATAGTCACGCACCTTCCCTAATTTACTGCCTTTATCCTCACTATATTCATACCTACCTTGCCATCCCCCCTCCTATCACCTCCATACTCCATACATACAGGACTACTTCCCACTCGTTCGAATCCTTCCCACTCGTTCGAATCCTTTCCACTCGTTCGAATCCTTCCCACTCGTTCGATTCCTTCCCACTCGTTCGAATCCTTCCCACTCGTTCGAATCCTTCCCACTCGTTCGAATCCTTCCCACTCGTTCGAATCCTTCCCACTCCTTCGAATCTTTCCCACTCGTTCGAATCCTTTCCACACGTTCGAATCCTTCCCACTCGTTCGATTCCTTCCCACTCGTTCGAATCCTTCCCACTCGTTCGAATCTTTGCCCGAAGCTGCGAGTTTCACGACCATGGGAGGTGAGGGCGCAGCGTGCTTCTTCTGTATGCACTGGAAATGGTTAGGAGTAGGAATGATTTGATATGTAGATATGATGTATGGGCATGTATGGAAGGGAGGAATAGAGGCGTGTGGAAGAGCGGTGGATAGAGAGTGGATCTTCTTATCATTTACCCAATAGGAACGATTGTGCATATGAAGTAAAAAAATAAAAAAAATAAAGGTAAATTATCTTAATATTTTAACACTTTATCAAAAAATAATTCAATGAAACTAGATCATCGTAATTATACATGACTCATATGAAGAGAGAGAGAGAGAGAGAGAGAGAGAGAGAGGAGAGAGAGAGAGAGAGAGAGAGAGAGAGAGAGAGAGAGAGAGAGAGAGAGATTTACGGAGTGTGTCATTATTCCTCAAATCTGCAATAATAACTATCGCATTGACCCTAATTTTTACTGCGGGAATTTTTACTGCAATGAGAGCAGGTGAGTTCTTGGCGAATAATGACAATGATAACACCAATCTTATCTTATCTGTCGCCCCTGTTATCCTTGCCTCGTGCTCCTGTTTAGGTACTGCTGCTGCTGCTACTTGCTTTAATCAGTGTTACGTATGAAGTCACTTGGGTCCTCATAACAAGACGCGTTCAGAAGACGTAAGCTTCATATCTTCCTCTCACGATTGTGTATCTTCAGGGGAATTATGTTGGTCATCGTTTGTTGTGATTGTATTTAATTTCTAGTTGTATCTAGTCCCCCCTTTCGCTCTCTCTCTCTCTCTCTCTCTCTCTCTCTCTCTCTCTCTCTCTCTCTCTCGCTCTCGCTCTCGCTCTCGCTCTCTCTCTCTCTCTCTCTCTCCTCTCTCTCTCTCTCTCTCTCTCTCTCTCTCTCTCTCTCTCTCTCTCTCTCTCTCTCTCTCTCTCTCGTAATACAAAAGGTTAATCATTACAATCGGGTCTTGATATCTGCCATTAACAACAAAATCAGTAGCCACCTGAATGGTTCCCGTGCTGCCCCTGTCACAGCCGAGGGAGGGAGGAAGAAGTATAGGTTGTCACAGATTGAGTGAGGCCTCGCCGCCGCCCTTCACAGTGACAGGCCAACCCTCCTGACGCCTCGGCCGCGCCCCTCGCCCGGCATTGGCGCTCCCTTCGTCTTTCCATTGACAAGTTCATGCCTTTAGTTCTTAGTTTGGTTTGTTAGTTAGTTAGTTTGTTTGTTAGTAGTTTGCTTAGTTAGCTTAGTTTGGGACTTGTAACTTATACTGTAGGAGATATTTTGTATACATTCACAGACATTATAATATGATTTTTCATGTAGGAGAAAAAAAGATTATTTGAATATACGTATCATATTTGCAGCTGACAGCAAGCCTAATACCCTCGAACTAAATTTAAAGGTATTTGGGGGAGAAACTCAATAGATTACATGTATGGGTAGAGAAGTAAAAGAGCTAGTCCAAAATCAGTTCTTAATATATTCGTGTTTATCATAGGAGAACACACACACACACACACACACACACACACACACACACACACACACACACACACACACACACACACACACACACACACACACACACACACACACACACACACACACACACACACACACACACACACACACACACACACACACACACACACACACACACACACACACACACACACACACACACACACACACACACACACACACACACACACACACACACACACACACACACACACACACACACACACACACACACACACACACACACACACACACACACACACACACACACACACACACACACACACACACACACACACACACACACACACACACACACACTGAACTTAAGCTCTGTAAACAGTTGCATTTCCACTTTTGAAAATCTGCATTCCTCCTCGCGTGAAGAGCAATTTGGCTCGTGAGGCGTGAAATGAGGTTGATTTGATTCCTCAGAGACGCTCCACTTGACGCCCTTCATTGTGGCACCATCGCTCAGCCCCGCCCGTCGTGGGGGGGGGGGACGAGGGCGTGCGGGGGCTAAGAGGAGTCGTCTTGGCGGGCGTGAACGGTGTCGCCTTGATACCCAACCGCTGCCATGCCTCCCGCCCTTGTCGTCATGTCTCTGTCACCGCGACGACACTCTTTACTTCCACGCCAAGTACAATTTGAGGCCAAGTAGATGAATCGTTCAATAAATCAATATACCATTACACAATCTCTCTTAAACGTAAAACAGCTAATTCATTTCAGTACCCGAAACACACGATCGCTGCGAACTCTGCCTCCAAACCTGCAACTCTGGAACGTTAATGTATAGAGTGCGTGCCCAGAGTGTAACCCTCGCCGCCCCATCAATGCCACATCCGCCTCCGCACTCCACCAACTTTGGAAACTAGACAACTTCTCTGTGTCCGATTGTGTGGTCGGTGAGGGCCGTGAAAGGCGGACTGCGGCTGATGGAGTGGGAAGTGCGGCCAGGACAGCAGGTTTGCGTATACAGTGGATGTGCGTGCGAAGCTTTCATTGATTATTTTATTTTTTGGCTTGCGTTCCCTCATGGCTGAAGGTCGTCCCCTGTCGTCCCTTCCCTTATACGACACGGCACGAAGAGATTTTCCTGTCTTCCAAACCTGCTGGAGAACGTTTACTGACGGGCTGATTAACTAATTATGAAGGATTTTAATTTGAATGCAAAGCTCTCTCTCTCTCTCTCTCTCTCTCTCTCTCTCTCTCTCTCTCTCTCTCTCTCTCTCTCTCTCTCTCTCTCTCTCTCTCTCTCTCTCTCTCTCTCTCTCTCTGTCTCTGTCTCTGTCTCTGTCTCTGTCTCTCTCTGTCTCTTGCTCTCCCTCTCTCTCTTAGCTGATTGATTTACCATGATCGTAAGTGATATGTGTGAGTAAGTACTTCTCACCTTCTTCAGCCACCATAACACACTTCTTTTTTATCCTTTCAGACAGTGATGCTTCTCAGCGCACCGCCGCGCAGCAGGAATGGAGGTTCCCCGAGCGTCCTCCTGACAGGTAAATAGATAGCTCTGCACCCTAAGTAGAGAGTCACACCAATAGTTCATGGCTTCTAATTCCCAATCAGCCTCACTCACAACATACCTTCCTGCGTCGTGTTGTATTAGGGGTTCCTACGGCAGGTTTATGGCAGTATTTGAAGGCCACGACACCCCTGTTGAAGTGGCAAAGAATCGAGGTGGTACTTGCTCACCTCGAGATCTTGAGATAGTTCTAGCTTGTCCTGGCAGCTTGTTCACCCATCTCACCTTCCTTGGTTTTACCCCGTGGAGATAACGCGTGTCTTAACTCCAATATCGATGTGGAGTGTCAGTCAGTCACCTTGGAAACTAAAGAAAGCATGTTCGAGCTAATATCTACGTTCTAGGAGTGCGTTCGTCGTTTGCTCACACTAGATATCCGTCTCATCTCCATGAACTAAAAGGAGTCTGTCTTGTTCGATCCACACGCGTCATGCTCAGACTTCAAAATTATAAGAAATTGCTGTCATTGAGTGAAGATGGCTGGGTCTCTGAGAAATGTTAGGAATTACATCGTGGAGGGTATTATTTTTTTTCTACGTCAAGTATCTGTTTTGTATGTATTCTTTTGCCGTGTTGTCACCTGCAGCTTAACCCCTTGAGGCCCAGAACGTAATTTCCATCGTAATTTGGCTACCATTAGACATTTTTTTGTGAATATAAGCAATATTTTATAGATATGACCTGTTTGTATCCTTGTCCACTAGTTAATTTGGTATATTCAGTCATTTTTCGTAATTTTATGGCTAACAACAGACAATTTTATATAGCAAAGGAAAGATCTAGGCGTGAAGGGGTTAACGTGCTTCTGAATAGTGCTGAGGGCGAGTAAGGTTTCAGTGCTGATAACAAAATACACTGTTAATGTGATGGGGATGTAATTTTGATGTGGTTCATTTTATACCTTTTTATATAGTAGTTTGAAGGATAGAATGCTCAAGTAATCCTCAAAGTTATTTATATACTCGTGCTGGAAATTATATTTAAAACTTATAAATCTTTCGACCCACATCTGCCTCTGTGTGGGCGGCACCGCTGATCATTTTTCTGTTTACGCCCCCGCCCTAGCGCTTAGAAGTGTACTGTGGCGAGTACTACGAATGAAAAAGGAACAGGGGAAGACATGCCTGGAGTGACACACGCACACAGACACCTAACCAGATAGGAAAGAGAGAAAAATGATATCACAATTATATAACTCCTGATGGTAACCCCTTGAGGCCCAGAACGTAATTTCCATTGTGATTTGGGTAGCATTAGACGATTTTTAGTGAATATAAGCAATATTTTATAGATATGACCTGTTTAGTATCTTTGTCCACTAGCTAATTTGGTATATTCAGTTATTTTTTGTGTTTTTTTGGCTAACAATATACAATTTTTTATAGCAAAGGAAAGATCTGGGCGTGAAGGGGATCATCCCGACAGTATAGGATAGACTAATTAAAGGAAGTAAAGGGAAGAAGCTTCATTCAGTATAGCCACATTATTTTTGTAAGAGTATTTACAACTATCTTATCACGTGAACGCAACAGATTACTAAACTTGTC
>JACEEZ010018746.1:1651885-1656885 GCA_016584305.1 Chionoecetes opilio
AGTGCGGTCTGCGAGAGGAAGAGGCGCCAACGGAAGGGAAAGCAGTGTGTAAGAAGCGACGAAAACGGCGGAAAAAGGCTGTTAAAAATTAAACAGCCGGTGGACGAGAACGGTGAGTGGCAAACGGTCTGTACAAATCTCAGAAAGTGTTTTAATAACACCTCGGCCAAGGAGGATACCACCGAGGCTGTGCATGCGGGCCTTAATGCAGGCCTCGACAGGAACCACCTCGGCGGGCCACGATGGTTACCGTTTGGGACTCTGTGTGTCGCTAGCGGGGGGCACCGACACCCTCACGCCGGGGTGTTCCTGAGCCAGCCGGATAAGGTGTTCGCCACCGGGGCCCCACGTGGTGCCGCCTGTCGGGTGCCACCTCCACCACTACTTGTACTGTGTCCCTCTTACGGCATTCGGCTCCCTCGCGTATTTGTTCCTCGATCACCTCCAAACGGCCGGTGATGTCCTTGGGGGCGGCGGCCACCTCGCTCTATGAAACCCTCAAGCTTGACGTGCCTGGTCGCGTGGTCCCGTGGCTGGGGCACCGTCACACGCACGTTGGGGTAGTCGTGCCAGAGTTTGTGAATGGTGTTCCCCCGAGGCCCGATGACGTGTCGCCGTCTGCCAGGCGGCACCGTCACCAACAACTCCGCCGAATCTTCCTTCCAGGTGGAGCGCACCTGTCCGCGGGAATCGTCCCTTTGAACTGTTTTACGCCGGGCTTTGACGCGCCTCTTCGCCGGCGTGACGGCCGCCTCCACAGCCTCGGTGGTATCCTCCTTGGCCGAGGTGTTATTACAACACTTTCTGAGATTTGTACAGACCGTTTGCCACTCGCCGTTCTCGTCCACCGGCTCTGTTTCATTTTTAGCAGCCTTTTTCCGCCGTTTTTTTCACTTCTTACACACTGCTTTCCCTTCCGTTGGCGCCTCTTCCTCTCCTAGACCGCACTGAGGCTCCTCCTGTAGGGCCACGATATCTCAGGGATCCTCGATCAGCACCTCGGAGTCTTCCTTTACCTCATCGCACTGCTGGATGTCATATGAAAATGACTCGCTGTGTCCTCAGCAGAAGTTAATGCCAACTCACCAGAGGAATGTGTGCCCCGATCTGAAGAGTCTGCCGTAACGCTTGCGGAGTCGCCAGACAGATCGATCAGGGATCAGTGTCTTGGTTCTGCCCCAAGAAAGGTAAACAACATAACACCGCACCACCAAGAACACAAAACCAACGATGAAACATCGCAAAATATGAGAATTTTGCTGAGAACGCTGCGCTGCTCTTCTTGAACTTTGACAGTATTCTCCTCCAGGCAGCTAAGGAGCTGCTGTAATGCTCGGGTGCTGACCAGGAGGTCCCGCCAGTCCTTGCGGACCAGGGCCTCGCATGCTTCTAGTAGCTCTAAAGGTGGGGTGGGGCGCAGAGGGCCCAGCCACCACATGTGAGCCAGGAACTCCCGCACCTGCCACGCCGTGGTGGCGTGGAGGCCCTTGTCGTCCATGCCTTCAGGGCCTCAGACACCATCAAGGCATTGCTTAAGGCGTCCTCCCAGGCGTTCCTGATGAAGGCAGTGATGCCCACCCCGACGACCACGAACACACCCATCAGGAACAGTTTGCCAGTCACTTCACCAGTCACCAGTCAGGCTCACCATAGTTTTGTTGTGTATCCTTTTATATAAAATTTTACTCAATATCCCGAGAAACATTGTTTATCATTTGAAAACCAAGATGGATCGCCGCATCCACTACCACAGCGTGACTCTGCACACACCCATATGTTCCCAGCCACAGTGACCCAGCTGGTTTGTTTGCCAAGACGGAAGGGGGCAACGCACGCACGCACGCACGCACGCACGTACGTACGTACGTTTGTTCGTGTTTTGTTCGATCTGTTGATGTTCATATGTATAAGCCAATGTTCAGAAACTAGTCGGTCGTTGGTCGTTCTAGTCGCTTTTGTCGGTCGTTGGGGTCTTTTTTGGGGTGGCATGTTTACTGGGAAGTGAAAAGAGAGAAGTGTTGACACTCTGCTAAGAAATTAATGAAAGCTATAAAAGTACGAGGAGTAGAGGGAGAACTTGGAAGTTGTAAAAAGAAGTAATCAAATAAGAAGATAATGATGAAGATAATTAGAGCCGTATGTTAATGTGTGAGGATATAATTACCTACCAATTAGAACAAGCCAAATGAAAAGTGTCCATTATCATTTCAAATTAAGAAAGTTAGTCTCTCTCTCTCTCTCTCTCTCTCTCTCTCTCTCTCTCTCTCTCTCTCTCTCTCTCTCTCTCTCTCTCTCTCTCTCTCTCTCTCTCTCTCTCTCTCTCTCTCTCTCTCTCTCTCTCTCTCTCTCTCTCTCTCTCTCTCTCTCGGTGGAGGGGCTTCCAATTTCTTCCCAGTCTGTCTGTCTCTGTTTTCCTCCCTGTCAATCTTTTTTACAAGTTTAAAATCAATTTTCGAGTTATTACAATCATGCTTTTGTTGGCTTCAATTTTGAATCATGCATGGGAAAATTTACCCGTATTGTTAGCATATTGATTATATTTTGTTCATGCTTCTTTTCTTTTCTTTAGGCCACAGCTGTATGCATGGGACTCTCCTTTCATCTCTACATTCATGCAAATTTACCTCCAGCCCACCTATGCAACCCCCCTCTCGACCCTTCAATCCCTCCCATCCACCCATCCAATTCCCTTCCTTTCTCTCCCTTCGGTTCCAGTTTCTTACCCCCTTCACTCTTTTCCCTGTTCAATCATTTCCTTCCACTCTCTTTCCACCCTTTACCTTTTCTACCTTTCCTTTCCATTCCCTTGGCATCCTTTAAGTTATCTCCCATTCCCTTCCTTTTTCCACCTTCCTACTTCCGTGCTTCAAATTCCCCTTTCTCCCTCCCTCTCTTTACTTCCAGCTTCTTCCTCCCTTAACTCATTTTCCTATTTCTTTGTTCCTTCCACTTTCTCTCCATCTTTTACCTTGCCTACCCTTACCTTTCATTCACTTGGCATCCTCTAAATTACCTTCCCTAATCTTCCCTTCCCTTCCCTTCCCTTCCCTTCCCTCACCACCTTCTTCCCACCTTTCAATCCGTGCTATCCACCTCCTCTCTCCTACCACTGCTTCATTTCGCCCATCGACCCACATCTGCCCTGCAAAAACTCGCCTGTTGTAAGGATTTTTTGATAGCAGGTCTTTACTTACTGTACACACGGCGCCATTTACTCGCAGCGGCTGAGTTGTACCGCCGTAAGCGTTAAGCCGTAGCTATGCAGGTTTTTGTTATGCTGTCGCTCTTAGCACGTTACATTTCGGCCATGCTTTCCTGCGTGTATTGAGTTGGGGTGTAATAGAAGGTGGTGCTTTCTTTACCCTTATATGGCCTTGTAAAGCAGATATAATTAAAATCTTTTATATATAGCATCAGAAGTCGGCCGAGATAGGATTATATGTTATAGGTGTTCATACGTAGTCGTGGTAGTAGAAGTCGTAGTAGTAGCCGTAGAGGGGAAGGGAAGGGAAAGTTAAAGTGAGATTATTGTGAAAATCGTACTTGTGTTTATTATGAGGATGAGGAAATGTTGTTTGATACAAGATGACCTTACTATATAGCAGCAACGAACACACGAGAAAAGAAGTATGTCAAGATGAATGATATTTGTATATGGTTTTGAAAGGGGCCAACCACCACCACCACTGTTTGTGAATAGCAGTTGCCTAGTTATTTGATTGAGAAAGATAATTTAGCTTCATAACAAACACTCACTTACGTTTTTCATATGAGAATCTTGAGGAAAAGAATGACTATTCCTAAGGGACGCGGGTCAGTAGTTCGAGTGGTAATGGTGGCAGTGTACAGTGTGGGTTGTGGCTGTTAACTCTCCTGTCATTGACGTGTGTTAAAGAACAAATTGTGTGGAAGAACTGTATAGCTATAGCTATACGGGACATTTATTTCCCATCGTATACGATGGGAAATAAATGTCCCCAGTGAAAGAAGATTTTCTGAAATTTTTGAAGGACTAACAAACAAGAACAACAAATTATTTCCTTTTTTTTTTTTACCATCATTCTACACGTGTTCTCCACCCATTTACTCCACTTGGCTAATAAACATTGAGGCTTTATAATAGTAGCCTTTGTATCACAACTCTCGATTTTTTATTATTATGCCAAAGAATAATAATGCATCTGAAAAGGTAGACGAAAGAATACATAAATGTGAACATTTGAAAATCTGGCGAAGTTACAGCCACTTTACAGCATCTATTTTCCAACTAGTAATGGCCAGCTCCGTCCAGCGTGACTTAAAACTTAGTGACTTGTGAAATTTAGAGTGACTTAAAACTTAGAGTGACGAGAGTGAAACCCAGAGTAAGAGGAAGACGAACCCAGAGTCTGAGCCAAGAGACGATACTTAGAAGGACTTACTGTAGATATCCATTGTAGATGACGGTGATCTGTAGAGTGAAGCAAAGGACCCGACAATACTATATAGGATGTGATGGACACGATGATACACTTTTCTTCTTCTTAAGTGCGCTTGTCAATCCTTTTCTGCATGGTTAATGTAATATTTTTTTTACATTATCTCTTTTTGTGTGTGTAATAATGCGTAATTTCCTTTATTTGTTCGCAGTTGTCACTTTTATACTTGATCTTTTATCGATCAGAAATCAGGAGAGTTAATTACGCATTCCTGACTTTGCTGTTTTGTTCTCTCTTTTTCCCTTGTTTTCGTGTCACATAACTTTAGATTTTACCTTAAACATGAAAGTGTGTGTGTGCGTGTGCGTGTGCGTGCGTGCGTGCGTGCGTGCGTGCGTGCGTGACGCATACACACACAAACATACATGCTTTCGGGAGGCGGTAGCGGGGTGGTTAGCGTCTCCGACTGGCGTTCTCGGTGACCCGAGTTCGATCCCCGAAGAAAACCAAAAACCTTTCTGCACTGTTGAGTGGCCTAAGAACACCCACATGCCCTGCCCATCAACTCTACCTTCGATTGCG
>JACEEZ010018746.1:1661885-1701885 GCA_016584305.1 Chionoecetes opilio
TAATCTCCTCATCCCTTCTCCTTTTTGTTGATGTCATTCAGTCTCACTCTCTGATTTTTTTTTTTAACTTTATTTACATCTATTACATGTTAACATAAAAAAGCTAAACAACAAGCAAGGGATATAAAATTGGAAGAAAAAAAAATAGCAATGGATGAGACAAACATACAACTCTCTGATCAAACATTGTACCATCTGCTATCTGTTGTCCTGTTTTGTAAGATTGTAAAAATGTAAATAATTGAGCCTATTAATTGTAGGCTCCCTTGTATCTCCTTGTGCAAATAACCGCCCCCCTTTTTTTACAATTATCAGTTGCGTTTTTTTATTAAAGTCTCTCTCTCTCTCTCTCTCTCTCTCTCTCTCTCTCTCTCTCTCTCTCTCTCTCTCTCTCTTCTCTCTCTCTCTCTCTCTCTCTCTCTCTCTCTCTCTCTCTCTCTCTCTCTCTCTCTCTCTCTCTCTCTCTCTCTCTCTCTCTCTCTCTCTCTCTCTCTCTCTCTCTCTCTCTCTCTCACTATACCTTATTTTATCTTTTTTTACTGAGAGGGTTTAACGAATATTCGTATCTTGTTTTATCAGCCTCCGGTTAAAATGAAAGAGCAGTAAAGATTTCCCATTCATAGTTCATTTTAGTTTTCCATTCATGTTGTTGACTTGGTGATGGCAGGAATAACGGCTTTTTTTTCTCCTTCCTTACCTTATTGTTCTCATCATTATACTCCTCCTCGTTAACATCCTCCTCCTCCTCCTCCTCCTCCTCCTCCTCCTCCTCCTCCTCCTCCTCCTTCATCAGTCTCGTTTGTGTTTGATGACTGAGCGCCAGTTGTCCGCCTGTTTAGCTTAAGGACATGTTTGCCCTGCCTGGCCTAAGAATACCTTTGTGTTTTCCAGCTTCGACCAATCAATATGAACTCTATTTTGGCTCCGTGTTGACAGCTGACTCTTTAAGCACTGCATAAGTTCTCATCGCGATTCACATTATTCCTGGTAAGCTCAATCCTAGAAGTAGAAATTTAATACCACTCAATACGCTGAAATAAGTCGTAGTAAGTAGTGTTAAAGGCTCCGTATTACATGTGAGGATGATGTCATACCATCTATACCAGTCTCTCATGTTTTTTTGTTTTCATCATAGTCACCTATCAACCATGACGGTCCCTCAAATATGACCTCAAACGCTTCGCCTTCACTCACTCTCACAGACTTTCACCTTTCCATTTAACGAACTTTCCACCTTGTTACGATTTCATATGGCAATCTTTCTTTCTCATGAATATAAAGTGTAGTGAAAATTTTTTTATGCAAATGCAATGATATAAAGTTTTGTTTTCACTCATCAACACTTAGCCTCGTGGAGGCTAAACATATTTGTGCAGGTAAACATATTTTTTTAAACAGGTGCAGGTAAACATATTTTTTTGTACCCACGAAAGAGTAGGAGTGCAATTTTCACCTCATTTTCATTTAGTTTTAATTAAGTGGAGCCAAAGGAAGACAGGATAATGACTTCGAATGAAACTTTCACGATTACGCCACTCCGAAATGTTCAAAACAAACTCCAAAAGTCAGAACAAAAGCTACTTATTCGGCTGCAAAATAAGGTCACTGAGAGATGAAGTTGTACTATGTCCGTTCTGATGCTGGTGGGGGGGATGGGGGGCAGGACCAGCGGTGGGTTGGTCTATGCATGGGGGGGGCAGTGGTGGGTTGGTCTGTGCATGGGGGGGGGGCAGCGGTGGGTTGGTCTGTGCATGGAAGGGGCAGCGGTGGGTTGGTCTGTGCATGGGGGGGCAGCGGTGGGTTGGTCTGTGCATGGGGGTGCAGCGGTGGGTTGGTCTGCGCATGGGGGGGGCAGCGGTGGTTTGGTCTGTGCATGGGGGGACAGCGGTGAGTTGGTCTGTGCATGGGGGGGCAGCGGTGGGTTGGTCTGTGCATGGGGGGCAGCGGTGGGTTGGTCTGTGCATGGGGGGGCAGCTGTGGGTTGGTCTGTGCATGGGGGGCAGCGGTGGGTTGGTCTGTGCATGGGGGGGGCAGCGGTGGGTTGGTCTGTGCATGGGGATGCAGCGGTGGGTTGGTCTGCATGGGGGGGCAGCGGTGGGTTGGTCTGTGCATGGGGGGGCAGCGGTGGGTTGGTCTGTGCATGGGGGGCAGCGGTGGGTTGGTCTGTGCATGGGGGGTGCAGCGGTGGGTTGGTCTGTGCATGGGGGGGCAGCGGTGGGTTGGTCTGTGCATGGGGGTGCAGCGGTGGGTTGGTCTGTGCATGGGGGTGCAGCGGTGGGTTGGTCTGTGCATGGGGGGGGCAGCGGTGGGTTGGTCTGTGCATGGGGGGGCAGCGGTGGGTTGGTCTGTGCATGGGGGGGCAGCGGTGGGTTGGTCTGTGCATGGGGGGGGCAGCGGTGGGTTGGTCTGTGCATGGGGGGGGGCAGCGGTGGGTTGGTCTGTGCATGGGGGTGCAGCGGTGGGTTGGTCTGTGCATGGGGGGGGCAGCGGTGGGTTTGGTCTGTGCATGGGGGGGGCAGCGGTGGGTTGGTCTGTGCATGGGGGGGCAGCGGTGGGTTGGTCTGCATGGGGGGGCAGCGGTGGGTTGGTCTGTGCATGGGGGGGCAGCGGTGGGTTGGTCTGTGCATGGGGGGGCAGCGGTGGGTTGGTCTGTGCATGGGGGGGGCAGCGGTGGGTTGGTCTGTGCATGGGGGGTGCAGCGGTGGGTTGGTCTGCATGGGGGGGCAGCGGTGGGTTGGTCTGTGCATGGGGGGGGCAGCGGTGGGTTGGTCTGTGCATGGGGGGGCAGCGGTGGGTTGGTCTGTGCATGGGGGGGGCAGCGGTGGGTTGGTCTGTGCATGGGGGGTGCAGCGGTGGGTTGGTCTGTGCATGGGGGGGGCAGCGGTGGGTTGGTCTGTGCATGGGGGTTGCAGCGGTGGGTTGGTCTGTGCATGGGGGTGCAGCGGTGGGTTGGTCTGTGCATGGGGGGGGCAGCGGTGGGTTGGTCTGTGCATGGGGGGGCAGCGGTGGGTTGGTCTGTGCATGGGGGGGCAGCGGTGGGTTGGTCTGTGCATGGGGGGGGCAGCGGTGGGTTGGTCTGTGCATGGGGGGGGGCAGCGGTGGGTTGGTCTGTGCATGGGGGGTGCAGCGGTGGGTTGGTCTGTGCATGGGGGGGGCAGCGGTGGGTTGGTCTGTGCATGGGGGGGGCAGCGGTGGGTTGGTCTGTGCATGGGGGGGCAGCGGTGGGTTGGTCTGCATGGGGGGGCAGCGGTGGGTTGGTCTGTGCATGGGGGGGGCAGCGGTGGGTTGGTCTGTGCATGGGGGGGCAGCGGTGGGTTGGTCTGTGCATGGGGGGGTGCAGCGGTGGGTTGGTCTGTGCATGGAGGGTGCAGCGGTGGGTTGGTCTGCATGGGGGGTGCAGCGGTGGGTTGGTCTGCATGGGGGGGCAGCGGTGGGTTGGTCTGTGCATGGGGGGTGCAGCGGTGGGTTGGTCTGCATGGGGGGGCAGCGGTGGGTTGGTCTGTGCATGGGGGGGTGCAGGCGGTGGGTTGGCTCTGCATGGTTGGGGGGCAGCGGTGGGTTTGGATCTGCATGGGGGGGGCAGCGGTGGGTTGGTCTGTGCATGGGGGGGCAGCGGTGGGTTGGTCTGTGCATGGGGGGGCAGCGGTGGGTTGGTCTGTCATGGGGGGGCAGCGGTGGGTTGGTCTGTACATGGGGGGGGGCAGCGGTGGGTTGGTCTGCATGGGGGGGCAGCGGTGGGTTGGTCTGCATGGGGGGGCAGCGGTGGGTTGGTCTGTGCATGGGGGGTGCAGCGGTGGGTTGGTCTGCATGGGGGGGCAGCGGTGGGTTGGTCTGTGCATGGGGGGGGGGGCAGCGGTGGGTTGGTCTGTGCATGGGGGTGCAGCGGTGGGTTGGTCTGTGCATGGGGGGTGCAGCGGTGGGTTGGTCTGCATGGGGGGGCAGCGGTGGGTTGGTCTGTGCATGGGGGGGTGCAGCGGTGGGTTGGTCTGTGCATGGGGGGTGCAGCGGTGGGTTGGTCTGTGCATGGGGGGATGCAGCGGTGGGTTGGTCTATGCATGGGGGGTGCAGCGGTGGGTTGGTCTGCATGGGGGGGCAGCGGTGGGTTAGTCTGTGCATGGGGGGGGGGCAGCGGTGGGTTGGTCTGTGTATGGGGGGGCAGCGGTGGGTTGGTCTGCATGGGGGGGCAGCGGTGGGTTGGTCTGTGCATGGGGGGTGCAGCGGTGGGTTGGTCTGTGCATGGGGGGGGCAGCGATGGGTTGGTCTGCATGGGGGGGGGGGTCTGTGCATGCATGTCTGTGTGGCCCTTGTGTGGTGGTCTCACTGCAGGAAAGGGAGGAGACTCTTAGCATAGTAATCCTTCATCTGATCTAACCATCCTACTGTAACATTCCGTTCCTTCCCCCTTCCCTCACCGTTTCACTATTTTTCTATAACCCCTCCCCTTTTTATGCTTTGCCATAGTGCCATATGACCTCTGATGTCTGGCACATTTTCCCCTTTTTTGGCATTAAATCAATCAATCTTAGCATAGTAAGAAGTCAATAGCTATGCATTACCGTATCAGATCCATAATGCACGAAGAGTTAGCTATTTCCAGTATGCAAACTTAATGCGTCGAGCAAGAACACACGAGTAAAGTTGATATTTCAGAACTTTTTCCTCATAAAATAGGTGTCATTTAATTACTGAACATTACAACATTCAGAGTCTAACATAATTTTGTTTCTACCTTGTTTTATGGAAGACAAAGCGGTATGTATTCAACGCTGTAATATGCATAATCAATTTTCTTCTCACTGATAAACATTGGGAAAAAAATATGTAAGTAACAGCCTTCCGTAAGTTGTTTGAATTATTTCCCTTGAAGAAAAACTTTTAATAAGAACAATATATATTTATTCAACTTAACGGTAAGATAAGTTTTATTAATGGTGTAATTCTCCTCGGCGCATAATTCTGCAAAGCAATTCCAAACTTTTATCTCTTCGAACAATTTTGCTACGTAGACATGATGAAATTAAATGAAAATGTGGAGTAATCTGAATCTTGGACCTTAACCCCTTGAGTCCCAGATCTTTCCTTTGCTATTAAAAAATCGTCTGTTGTTAGCTATAAAATTACGAAAAGTAACTGAATATACCAAATTAGTTAGTCGACAAGGATACTAAACAGGTCATATCTATAAAATATTGCTTATATTAACTAAAAATTGTCTTATGTTACCCAAATTACAATGGGAATTACGTTCTGGGTCTCAAGGGGTTGTGATGGAAAAAAACCATGAAGCTGTTTTGACCATTCCCCATGAGAAAGTTCACGGAGAAGGTGAAGAGGTGAAGAGGAAAGAAATATCTGGAGACAATTTTTACCACGTTCCGTCTATAACGAGAAAGAAACATACAGGAGTACGTCATAACACAACCACTCAATAATTGAATGAGGCTAATGTATACACACTCAACATACTCTTTTATAAACCCACCGTATTCCTGGTGGTGTAGCGGTGGGACACGTGGCGAGATTAACCAACTGAAAATGGAAAGTTTATGAAGAAGGAGCAGGAAGTTGGGTGCATTAGGCTGGAGGCATCGCGGCGGGAGGGAATAAGAAGACATCGGGACGAGCACACATTCCCTTGTAACTGTACTTCAATCCACATATTCGATGCATCTAGAATTTGGAGATGAATAGTCTTTACAGTGACCTCTTTACGGTGACCTCTTTACAGTGACCTCTTTACAGTGACGTCTTTACGATGCTATTATTATTAGAACGTGTGAGTATACTTGTGAGTATAATAATATTTCTAATTTGATATCTTATTTAAGTTGCAGATGTTGTGTTTTAAATTTTAGCTCAGCTGTGGGGGAAAAATTAGGAAGAAACACATGCATCAATTTTAATCTGTAATTTTTTAACCAACATATAAATCAATTTCAAGAACTCGATTATGGTCTCTCTACTATAATCTTTTAATTTTTTGCATCACCTCAATCAATATAAAAAAAATCTATCATGGTCTCTCTTCTATAATCTTTTAATTTTTCCTTCACCTCCATCATTTTCAATAAGTAGAACACTATCTTTCTATTATAATCTGTATATTTTCAGCATCACCCCAAACAATTTCAAGAACACAAACACGTCACAGCCTACGCAAGTGTCCTACAACTTCTATGTTATGATCCTTAACCCGCCAATCAAGGTGTTGCCACGTGTCATTGCAGCTCTATGTTACACTTCAACCCTGTCTCTCATATATAGAGTATTGCAACACACGTTAAGGTACCATTTACGTAGATAAGCCAGAAGCTCTCACTCCATAATCTTGGCTTAGGTTGCATTAACACGGGTATAAACCACACACTTCACTCTGTACTTAAGTTTGGCTACTCAGTCATATAGCACACTCATGCAACACAGATATTTACCACTGATATGCATTTTACCTTTCGAAACATAGGACGAAAAACTAGAAAGAAAGAAATAGAAAATAGAAATAGAAAATTGAAAGAAATGTATATATGTGTATGTTGTCGACGTGTGTGTGTGTGTGTGTGTGTGTGTGTGTGTGTGTGTGTGTTTGTTTGCCTGTGTGAATGTTTGTATGCTCCATTTTACTTCGAAATTGATGATAATTGCATGACATTTGCATTTGTCACACAATTACCATAATTTATCAAAAAAGAAAATCAGCAATGAAAGAAAATTTTCCTGAAATAAGTGTAGGTGCGGAACAATCTTATAATAATATAAGCGAAAGTGTGTGTGTCTGTCTGTCCGCGATAGGTGCCGCCCCCAGTGGCGCAATCCCCTCATATGGCACAGTTTTGGAATCGGGTCGACCAGGGGAAGGTTTTAAGCCCACTTATGAGATGATCCGATCATATTATTTTTTTTTTAGCAGCCTATTAGCGAGAATTGTGAAAAAAAAAGTGGGTTGCGAGAATTGAGGAAACCTTGATGTAGGGTAATGGGTAATGGGTGAGTGAATGGGTGGGGTGATGGGTAATGGGTGTGGGGTGATGGGTGAGTGAATGGGGGGGGGTGATGGGTGATGAGTGAGGGAATAGATGGGGGGTGATGGGTAATGGGTGAGTGAATGGGTGTGTGGTGATGGGTAATGGGTGAGTGAATGGGTGGGGGGGGATGGGTAATGAGTGAGTGAATGGGGGTGGTGATGGGTAATGGGTGAGTGAATGGGTTGGGGGTGATGTGAATGGGTTGGCGTTAATACATACATTTCTACATCCATGATTTCAGGAAAGCTAGAAGGGGCTATCTGGAGATTCTGTGTTTGGGCCTTCGGCCCACCAAACACAGGTGGTGGGCCGAAGGCCCACCAATAGCCCTCCGCAGGAGCTAGCTAAAAAGTCCGCCCGGAGGGCGGCTTTGCGGCTAGTAACTTATAAAAGATACAAATCATACGAAGGTGCATCAGTCGGTGTCTGAAGAAAAGCAGTTTTGTGGGTAAATACGACGTGCCTAAGCCACCTCGCCGAGGATTATTTAGTTCTAATATTTATTTTCTATATTCTTATTCTTTAAAGCAATGTGATTCCTTCAAGAATAATCATTTAACATGTGCGTCATCAAAAAGTTGAGTTTAATGAAGAGAAGGACAATGAATGATAGACAATGAAGTGACAATGAATTACAATGTCTAGTACAGAGTGAAGGGGAAAAGTGTTGATGTGCAAAGGCTAATGAAGAGAAAGACAATGAATTACAATGTCTAGTCGTACAGAGTGAAGGGGAAAAGGGATGATGTGCAAAGGCAAGGACGAGGGGAAGGTAGTGTAGAGAGTGAGAAAAGCGATAAAGATACAGGATGGAGAGGGCAGGAAGGGTACGTCTTTGGAAGAGAAGGCACCGCAGAGACTTTAGGAAGACTGGTAAAGTTTGTAAAAGGGCAGGAAAAGTAGAAAAAATGAAGACTTAAGAAGATGGAAAAGTTGAAGTGTGTCAAGGCGAGCAGAATGGAGGGGAAGCAAGAAAGGACGGGGCGTAGTCACATCTTCTACAATAGTTGGAGTACTGCCACATATCCTACACATAGGGTGTCATATTTCCTACACCAAAACCAGTATCCAGCACATTTCCTACACAAAACCCTCCTACAAATTTAGCAGTTTTGAGAGTAGTAACATATTTCCTAAAAAGATACACCGTATCTCCTACTTAGGCGCTTAGTGGGGCGCCTCTGTACTCGGCGCTTCTGGTTCACTACACTCCTGACGACCTTGACCAGTCAACAAGTACTTAGTTTGTTATATGTTCTGTATATATATATGTCCTTTCTCCGCATTATTATGGAGCAACCAAAACAGAGAGACAAGTATCGTTCACATTCAGACAAGAGTCGAGTTTAGGTTTTTCTCCATTCGTCGGGACAGACGGCATTTCGGAGCCTTGTACTCCACTGTTCCTGGACCAAGCATGACTAATATTGAGGGGACCATCCGCTTCAACGCAGTGGTTTACAAAGACAACCCTGGATTCCAGTACCTCCGAAATGTGGCCAGGAACAACAAACTGTACCTGCGTTGCATTCAACACAGATGCACATATTTACATTACAGATGCACATATGCTGTCACAGCTCCTACACATAGGCGGTCATATTTCCTACACAAAAAAAAGTGTCAGGCATATCTCCTACACCTACTGTGTGTCCCCATGGCTCCGGTACCAGAAACACCAACAGTTCTCTGCTTCTGAACTTTGCAAGGTCCAGTAGGTTGAGAATTGCAGGTTCTTGGTTGGTATCAGAGACCAGAGCTGCACCGCTGGACATGGTATATTAATGCCGGAGGGGTAGCTAAGGAGATCGACCACATCCTCGTTAGTACTCGTTGGAGGATCCTCCAGAACTGCAGGGTTTACCGGAGTGCTGAGTTCTTTGGAACAGATCACAGACTTGTTGTTGCTACACTTAAGCTTCATGTCAAGTCCAGAAGAATCTCAAGAGGTAACCATACTGTGTTTCATCTTGAGAAACTGAAGGACTTGACATGTGCTCATGAGTATGCGGTGGCAGTCTCAAATCGGTTTGATGTGCTCGGTGCTCTCGGGGATCCTGTAGAACTGTGGGATACCTTCAAACGTGAAACTCTACAGGCTGCCAAGGAGTGTATTGGGGAGCGCCCGAGGTCAAGGCGTGGTTTTGTCTCGATGGAGACGCTGGAGAAAATCGAGGAGAGTCGCGCTGCCAGGCTGGCTGGGAACCGGGACCAGCACAGGGCTCTGTCACGCCGGACTAGAACCCTCCTGAGGAGAGACAAGGAGAGGTATGTCAGGAGTCTCGCTGAGGATGTCGAGGGTCATTTGAACGCTAATGACCTCCGACCCGCCTACCGAGCCCTGAAGAAGCTCCGTTCCAAGTCTCCTTCTCGGGTGAGTGCTATTCGAACAGCAGATGGGCGCCTCGTGTCGGACATGGATGGGCAGATGGCTCGTTGGGCTGAGTATTTGGGCAGTTGTTCACGGTGGACCCTCCAACTGAGCAGCTTCACACCACTGGGTTACAGCAGTGGATGCCGATCCTCCCATTGACAACCGCACCCTCTCTTGACGAAGTCAGAGAGGCTGTAGCAAAGTTGAAGGGTGGAAAGGCAGCTGGTGTTTGTAATATCAGTGCGGATCTCCCAAAGCTGGGGTGAGGCCCATGATCCGCGGTTTGCATGCTGTCCTGACTCCCGGGTGTGGCAATCAGGTACCATTCCTCCTGACTGGAAAAGGGGGCTGGTCGTCCCTATCTGGAAAGGGAAAGGGGACCGTCAGGACTGCAACAATTACCGCGGTATTACACTGCTCAGCGTACCAGGCAAGGTGCTTGCCCATCTATTGCTGACACGAATTTGCAGTCATCTGGTGAAGCATCAGAGACCTCAGCAGTCTGGGTTCACGCCTGGTAAGTCAACAACGGACCGTATCCTAGCGCTTCGTGTCCTGGTGGAACGCCGACGTGAGTTTCGACAGGGGATGCCTATGTTGATCTCAAGAAGGCGTTTGACTTAAGTGCATCGTGAGTCACTCTGGGATCTTCTGCGACTTCGAGGGATTCCTGCAAGGACTATTGGTTTGATAACTGGTCTGTATTCTGGGACTGAGAGTGCTGTGAAGTGTGGGGCAGGTGTATCCAGCTTCTTCCTGTGAATACAGGAGTGAGGCAAGGGTGCGTCCTTGCCCCACCACTTTTCAACGCTTGTATGGACTGGGTATTGGACAAGGTTGTAGATCAAAGTGATTGTGGAGCATCCTTCGGCAACACCAAGATCACTGATCTTGTTTTTGCCGATGATGCAGTAATCTTTGCTGAGTCGCTGGAGGTCCTGGTGATGGCTCTCGAGGCGCTGCACGAGGAGGCAAAGCCTTTGGGACTTGAGGCCTCCTGGCTCAATACCAAGGTCCAGGTATTTGGAGACTTACTAGATGAAGCAGTACAGTCTGTTCATGCGTGTGGCGAGGACATTGAGATCTTGGAAAGTTTTACATACCTTGGTAGCGCAGTCCATAATGACGGCGGGTCACGTGAAGAAGTCTTACGACGGATTGGCATAGCCCACGGTGTTATGGACTCGCTCAGCGGAGTATTTTGGGGTTGACGGTACCTGTGCAGGAGGACAAAGATCCGGATCTTCAAGTCGCTTGTGATCCCTGTCTTACTCTATGGTTGTGAGACATGGACACTAAATAGTGACTTGAAGAGACGAATCAATGCCTTTGGTAATAAGTGTCTTCGCAGAATCATGGGGTATCGCTGGGATGATTACGTGTCAAATCAGCGATTGCACCGTGAGACTGAATCAAGGCCTATTACCTGCATAGTCCGTCAGCACCAACTTCGGCTATATGGGCATGTGGCACGCTACCCTGAAACCGATCCTTCCCATCGGGTTGTATCTGTAAGAGACAATCCGGCGTGGAGGAGGCCAAGGGGGCGCCCACAAGGCTCGTGGCTGGGGCAAGTTGATGTTTCTTGTCGAGAGCTGCTTGGTATGGGAAAGGAGCCTGCATGGGAACTCGCGCGTGGTGACCCCCGGGAGTGGCGTCGTAGGGTGGGCGAGGCGACGCGCCCCCCGGCGTATGCCCCCAATGATTGATTGATTGATACTGTGTGTAGGAGATATGCTGTATCTCTATAGGAAATATGTCACTACTCTAAAATCTGCTAAATTTGTAGGAGATGTGCTGTGTAGTATACATGGTGTAGGAAATGCGGCGCGCCCCCGAAAAGACTGCTGGTTGTACGAGGCGAAATGACGTGCTTTTAACCCCTTGAGCCCCAGAGCGTAATTTCCATTGTAATTTGACTACCGTTAGACGATTTTAATTGGTGAATATAACCAATATTTTATAGATATGACCTGTTTAGTATCCTTGCTCACTAACTAATTTGGTATATTAAGTTATTTTTCGTAATTTTATGGCTAACAGACAATTTTATATAGCAAAGGAAAGATCTGGGCGATAAGGAGCTAAGAGTGATTCTTAAGTCCTAACTCGATGTGTGAATTAACAAGGTGTTTTTCACAGTTCTTGATCTTCACCAAGGCCAGAAATCCTCCCACAACCTGTATTTTTATGAAATTATATTATAACTGAATGTTTTTGTGTTGTTTTTTTGCAATTCAAAAAAATGTTGAAAACTGTTGACAGAAATGTGACTTGCATACGTTTGATAGGGTTAGATAGTTTTTTATTCAATACAAAGAAACTGCATGTAACGGACGCTTGATTTGAATTAACCCGTCAGGGTGGCTCGGTTGGTAGAGCTGTGGGCTCGCGTGCAGCGTCCCTGCATTCGGTAAGCGGTTCGAGCCCACCAGGTTCGTCCTGGCGTGGTGGCGCTTTTTATAGTCAATAACCTTGTCGTTGGTACTTGCAAAGTGTCTAGATAGGATCAAAGTATCTTATCTTAGTATGATCTGAATAAAAATATAAAAAATCTCTCTCTCTCTCTCTCTCTCTCTCTCTCTCTCTCTCTCTCTCTCTCTCTCTCTCTCTCTCTCTCTCTCTCTCTCTCTCTCTCTCTCTCTCTCTCTCTCTCTCTCTCTCTCTCTCTCTCTCTCTCTCTCTCTCTCTCTCTCTCTCTTTCTCTCTCTCTCTCTCTCTGTTATTATCAACGATCTAGTAAATTAATATTTTTAATCAGATCATATTAAGTCATCACAAAAACTGTCACTCGTCTCTCACCCCCCCCCCCCCCCCCACACACACACACACTGTTTTTGTTCGATGTGGCGTATTTATGAAAGAAAATATGTTCTTTGTTTGGCTTCTAGGAACTCTCAATACTAGGACACTGGGTGGTAGTTGCTAGGTTCCCATGTCAGCAAATTGCTTTCAGTGTGTTAATTTATCGACCACCATAGAATGTTGGAGTGACGACGCCCTTCTGAAGCATGCACGCCATAAAAAAGCCTTAGAAAGTTTATTTAACCCCTTGAATCCCAGAACTTAATTTTCATATTAATTTGACTACCATAAGACGATTTTTTAGTGAATATAAGCAATATTTTATAGATATGACCTGTTTAGTGTCCTTGTCCACTAACTAATTTGGTATATTAAGTTAGTTTTCGTAATTTTATGGCTAACAACAGACGAATTTATATAGCAAAGGAAAGATCTGGGTGTGAAAGGGTTAATTAGAGAACACAATTTATGTTTATATCCAACGAGCAATTTGGTGTTTATGGGTAAGGATGGGAGGAAAAACAAGGGAACCCACTCAGCCATCACCGTTTTGTTTGCAATTTGCTATTTGGAGTCAATTTAGGAAATTATGATTTTTGAAAGATCATTACGGGGAATAAGAATAAAGGATCTATATAAATTGTAATGAGAAGTTTATATGATGAATAGTTTTTTTTCTTCTTTGCACGGTAAGTATAATTTTTTTTTTTTTTTTTTTTTTTTTTTTTTGAGAGAGAGAGAGAGAGAGAGAGAGAGAGAGAGAGAGAGAGAGAGAGAGAGAGAGAGAGAGAGAGAGAGAGAGAGAGAGAGAGAGAGAGAGAGAGAGAGAGAGAAAATAAGTATTTTCACACTATGACAGTCCACAAAACCAGTGAAATCAAGAAAAAGAATTTAAGCCAAAGCATTATCCAACGAAAGGAATTCCTCTTCATGTTTGGAAAGTTTTCTGTATTTCATTGTGGAAGCGAATCCTGCGAGCTACCGTTATAAAGCTGAAACTCTCGCTTTAGTGAAATGCACGCGTCTTGTTACTGTCATGCATGAACCAGCGGGAAGAGAGTTTGTGTTTATCTTCTTTATGCGAGACAGTCAGTCCATTCCAGTGTGGCGGGAAAAGTTATCCACTTGAGAAATTATTGTCTTATAATAATATAAATGATAAGTTGTCCTGAGGCAAAGTATAAAGCCACAAACGTCTATTTTAGAGTACTGGTACTGCTCACTGGTCTGTATTCTGGGACTGAGAGTGCTGTGAAGTGTGGGGCAGGTGTATCCAGCTTCTTTCCTGTGAATACAGGAGTGAGGCAAGGGTGCGTCCTTGCCCCATCACTTTTCAACGCTTGTATGGACTGGGTATTGGACAAGGTTGTAGATCAAAGTGATTGTGGAGCATCCGTCGGCAACACCAATATCACTGATCTTGTTTTTACCGATGATGCAGTAATCTTTGCTGAGTCGCTGGAGGTCCTGGTGATGGCTCTCGAGGCGCTGCACGAGGAGGCAAAGCCTTTGGGACTTGAGGTCTCCTGGCTCAAGACCAAGGTCCAGGTGTTTGGAGACTTACTAGATGAAGCAGTACAGTCTGTTCATGCGTGTGGCGAGGACATTGAGATCTTGGAAAGTTTTACATACCTTGGTAGCGCAGTCCATAATGACGGCGGGTCACGTCAAGAAGCCTTACGGCGGATTGGCATAGCCCACGGTGTTATGGACTCGCTCAGCGGGAATATTTGGCGTTGTCGGTACCTGTGCAGGAGGACAAAGATCTGGATCTTCAAGTCGCTTGTGATCCCTGTCTTACTCTATGGTTGTGAGACATGGACACTAAATAGTGACTTGAAGAGACGAATCAATGCCTTTGGTAATAAGTGTCTTCGCAGAATCATGGGGTATCGCTGGGATGATTACGTGTCAAATCAGCGATTGCACCGTGAGACTGAATCGAGGCCTATTACCTGCATAGTCCGTCAGCGCCAACTTCGGCTATATGGGCATGTGGCACGCTACCCTGAAACCGATCCTTCCCATCGGGTTGTATCTGTAAGAGACAATCCAGCGTGGAGGAGGCCAAGGGGGCGCCCACAAGGCTCGTGGTTGGGGCAAGTTGATGTTTCTTGTCGAGAGTTGCTTGGTATGGGAAAGGAGCCTGCATGGGAACTCGCGCGTGGTGACCCCCGGGAGTGGCGTCGTAGGGTGGGCGAGGCGACGCGCCCCCCGGCGTATGCCCCCAATGATTGATTGATTGGTACTGCTCACTATTAAACCTGAAATTGTGGTAAAACACGGGAACATGTGCTCAAAGCTTCTCTTATTATTATTATTATTATTATTCATTTTCATTCGGTATATCAGTGAAGTTTATAAAGTTAATTTCAGCTCGCCTTGACACACTTGGAAACTCATCGTAGTGAATGTTAATATGGATTGCCACATAAACATGGTAATGCGGTCATCGATGATACTATAAATGAAAAAGGTATTAAAAAACACTACACAAGAATGTACTGTGCAGTGAATTTTTCGTTGAATGAATGGTAATTAAACTAATATACGAGTATATATTTTACTTTTCAGTATAAAAGTATGCTAAAGAGCTTGGATTGTATTTATGTTCCTGCGTATCATAACTTTGTCCTGAACTGCAATTTTTTTCTTAGCACGCGATATACTTTTTGAGTTCTTCAATTCAGTATCATACACTGGCAGTAATCTCGTTCCTCAGTGTTCTTCCTCTCACTGAACACTTTCTTATTTACAATCTGTTCTTATTCTTATTTATTTATTTATTATTCTTATTTACATTCTTACCGCTGCTGTTTACACTATCACTTGGTTGACGACCTTCCCTGTTGGAGCTTTGCATTATTGTCCTCACTATTAAAAGACTAAAAAAAATTACTTGTTATTTTATCTCTTAACAGTCAAGTTAGACGATGAAATAGCAACATAAGACGAAAAATATCGCTGAAAGAGAGAATAATATGAGGAGACGAAATGAAGAAATACAACGTGGTGAGATGAAGTAGACGATGAAGATAAAGATAAATGGTAGAAGTTAGAAGAGGCTTTGTGGCACAGCGGACTGGCTACCACTGACCGCCTTTGATGATGATTAATGTACCAACTTCGACAAGAGCTGACATTTTTCACCTCTCCGATAATACCCTCACACAATGGCCTCTTACGCTCCTGACTGATTCGTGTTCACGCTTTGTGTAGAACGTCACTCAATGTAGAGGTGAAGTTCAATGTTTCATATCTATCAATTGTAGCATAACTATACTTTTCTCTCAGGATTTCCTTAACTCTCTAGCCATTACTCGAAGAATCCAGCAGCGATGCATCAATCACCTCGTACTCTCAACAACATTTGCTCACAAGTGATGGACATTGTCAAAGACTTAGTGGCGGCACGCTTAACCCTTTGAGGCCCACACCGTAATATCCTTTGTAATTTGGGTACCATTAGACCATTTTAATGAATATAAGCAATATTTTAATAGATATGACCTGTTTAGTATCTTTGTCGACTAGTTAATTTAGTATACTAAGTTACTTTTCGTAATTATATGGCTACCAACAGACAATTTTATACAGCAAAGGAAAGGTCTGGGCGTGAAGGGGTTAAAACAAGGACTCTCATTAGCATAAGGATAGTCCACTCCTATAGGGGTGTAGTGTGGCTAGGCATCAGTCTGGTGCTTTAATGACACACTGTAACCATTATATAATATTGACGAAAATGAATGAAAATTGAAAGATATTTAGAGCCGTTCATATGGATTCCGGATGAATAATGTTTTCAGCCACATTTTCCACATCACTTGCTGGTGTACCATTAATGCGCGGGAAATATTAATAAGGGCTCTCTATAGCTATTAACAATTACCATAGAGATTCTCGATCTCATTATTATGTACCGAGCTGTGAATCAAGTTTAGTCATAAAAGCGCATTAAGGTATGACAGCTGTGGTTAATGTGGGCTATTGGGTCAAAGCCAATGGTAGTAATAGTAATTAAGAGTGTGGTGGTGATACTTGTCTAGGCCAATTATATTATTGATTAGTGGTTAAAACACTAATAGTAAATGCTGTTAACTGACGATGGCTTGTGTTTTGTGTTTTTTGAGGCATTCCTATTGATTTAGGGTCACCACAACTGGTTCTATGGGCTCTAAGGGTTCTATGTGGATAGAACTAGAGCCTACCACGCATTGCAAGGATTTTCAGGTCAAAGGTCAAGGTCACGAGGTCACAACATTTCAAACTCGATAGAAAATGATGTTAGGGTGACCAAATTTGGCATGTTAGTAGAACTAGGGGCTACCACGTGTCTTAATGATTTTCAGGTCAAAATATCAAAGGTCAAGGTCATGAGGTCACAAAATATTAAAATCAATTTTGGTTCATATGACTTTTACTGTTAAAGATAGGGACACCAAATTTCAATACAAGTCAGTTTGGAGTCTGGGAGACCTCCACAGGGCCACATGACCTTGACCTTGACTTTGACCTTGAAGATAGGTAGGGTCAACTCAATGTTATACTCTGACAGTATGGCTACAGGCGTGAGTCTGCATCTCTCTTGAGTGCAGATATTGATCTAGTTGTTACTTCCACCAAATTATTATCAACAAGGCTCATTTGAATTACTAGTAAAGAAGAATCTACCATCAATGGACCCTACCCATAATTACGTCACGGTTTGTTTACATCGGTGCATTGTGGGGATAAGTCGGGGTCGCCGCGGGTGGACCTACGAAGGGAAAACTACGGCGATGGAAGAATTTCGAGTTATTTTGCGCGAAATTGATATTCCAGGTGCTATATTACTGTGCTCTGTTCTCGCTGACAACACTATAGAGAAGACCTGAGGTAATGGCTGATGTGCAGAGGCTTCTAAACCAAGAAAACAGAGTCATAACAGAGCCTCGTCAAAAGGTAAGCAACTGGTAGGTACGTAATGTGTCCCTACCACTTGCTTACTTCTTAATGAGACTCTGCTGTGACTGTTTTCCTGGTTTAGAAGCCTTTGCACATCAACCATCACCTCAGGTCTTCTCTATGTTGTCAGCGAGCACGGAAATATAGCACCTGGAATATCAATTTCGCCCAAAACAACTCGAAATTTTTTCATCGTCGTAGTCTTCTTTTTGTAGGTTGTACATATTCATGGTTATGATAGTATTAATATACCTTATTAATTGAGTTCCTTTTGTTTTCTTTCCTCATAATAAGTAGTGGTACATCATGGTTTAAGTGTTACTTGACGAGCCAATGCATACTCTGAGTCTATACCAACATCACCAACCTTTGCTTTGATTTATCTTATTACTCCATCCATAAACAAGTTGCATAATCACGGTGACATTACCCATCCTTGCCTCATGGTACCTGGTACTGTCGTCTACCGAAATGCTCGTCCCTACACAAATCGGGAAAACTCGCCGATGGTAATGGTTAGGTTAGATTTTGCTTTGATTTATCTTATTACTCCATCCATAAACAAGCTGCATAACCACGGTGACATTACCCATCCTTGCCTCATGGTACCTGGTACTCTCGTGCAAGATGTGCAAGATGTGCAAAGGCTTCTAAACCAGGAAAACAGTCACAGCAGAGTCTCATTAAGAAGTAAGCAAGTGGTAGGGACACATTACGTACCTACCAGTTGCTTACCTTTTGACGAGGCTCTGTTATGACTCTGTTTTCTTGGTTTAGAAGCCTCTGCACATCAGCCATTACCTCAGGTCTTCTCTATAGTGTTGTCAGCGAGAACAGAGCACAGTAATATAGCACCTGGAATATCAATTTCGCGCAAAATAACTCGAAATTCTTCCATCGCCGTAGTTTTCCCTTCGTAGGTCCACCCGCGGCGACCCCGACTTATCCCCACAATGCACCGATGTAAACAAACCGTGACGTAGTTATGTCTGGGGTCCATTGGTTTAGACTCTATAGAGTGTGAAAATAACATGGGAGTAAGTTTGATGGTTCCCGTCTGCCGCTTGAGGCGCCACCATCGCGGCGAGCACAAAAAATAGCATTGTGGACTAGCTTATATCTATTGAGAATCCTTGTTTAAAAATACGTACTAGTGGTACATTTCATCGCATGTCACTCCCGTTCACCTTCCATGAAAGGGTAGTGAATAGTCTCTAATTCTTCATCCCTTTTAATCCCTTGTACTGGTATGCTTGAGACCAACATTTTCTTACGTATTTCTATGACATAAAATTTCTTCCACAGTAGCAGTAATAGTATGTCATGCCATTCTCCTATTGATCTGAAACTATATATATATATATATATATATATATATATATATATATATATATATTATGATTTATGATGAACTTCTTAAAATACTCGCAGTGAAAATTACCATAAACATATTGATAATGATGATGATATTGATAATGATGATATAGCAGCAGCAGCAACAACAGGTATTGTAACCATTGTAGTAAGACAGTAACACTTTAGCACTTGTCACAGTGCACGTGTCCTGGGACGAGAGATGCATTATTGGAGTGACTCTGAAGAGCAGCAACAAAGCGTAAAATCGCGTCAGGTTAGGGTGGGTAGGCTGAGTGGGTGGGTGTGTGGGTGGCTTGAGGCGGGTGCTTAAAGCCGCATGGCGATACACCACCCACGGGCACACGCCAAAACATCGCGAAAATCTGTCTCATGAAAAGCCGTGGCGGGTTGGCTAGCAGTGGTGGCGGCGGCAGTTTTAAAGGTGATGATTTTAGCAAGGAGGAGGAGGAGGAGGAGGGCGAAGAGGTGGAGGAGGAGCGCGAAGAGTGGAGGAGGAAGAGGAGGGACCAGACGGGGCAGTGTTGGGGGATGGCGGCGGCGGCGTGGTGGGGGCGGTGGATGGTGGGGGTTGTAGTGGTGGAGGTGGGGTAGGTGGATGGTGGGGGTTAGGGTGGTGGTGGTGGGGCGGTGGTTGGTGGGGGTTGGGGTGGAGGAGGAGGTGGTGGCGGCGGTGGAGGCCAGCTTGCCAGGGTAGCTCGGCGGGGTCACTGGGTGCACGGCAAGGCTGGCGTAAATGTCTGTTGTTAGCAAATTTTAGTGGTGGAATTATTCTTTTTTTATATTAAGCCTCACGCATATGATAATGCTTCTTTCCCCCTCCCCATTGTATGTAAGTTGTTTGTGTGTGTGCGTGTGTGTTGGTGGGTTGGTGGGTGGTAGTGTAGGGGTAGTGACGAGTTTGTATAGCAATGTTATATAGGGTGGGTGGGAGAGAGAGTGGAGTGAAGTTTTGATAGCAGTGTTGTTGGGTGAGTTAGAGGGCGGGTTGAGTGAAGAGTTTGGATGCTAGTGTAGTGAGGGAGATGTATGGTTAGGTAGATGCATAGGTGGAGGTATAGTGAGGTTTTACTGTAGCTCTATAGTGATGATGGTGATGGGTGGTTAGGCAGAGGCTTAGGTGAAGGTATGTTGAGGCTTTATAGGAGCTCTATAGTGATGACAAGTGCGTGTGGGCCCTTCGGACCCATGTATTGATGTTTGTAGTAGTAGTATATATTAGACAACATGTGATTGCAAACTCCAATCGTGTTGTTGCTATCGTTGGTCACTAGTCAAAGTGCCTCTGGGTAGACCACGTTCCGTGTGATTCCAACCTTTTGTGTTCCGTGTGATTCCAACACACACACACTCACACACGCACACAAACCTCCATGAGTCTACTGAGTTTGTGGAATACAGCAAGACGTTACCGCAGAGTTTTTTCTGTAATCTAATACTCCTTAAGTGTTTTTAGCCCAAAACCCCCCTTCACAATTATTCAATCGACATGGAACCAAGCCGCTTACCACCTACGATTTATTTGCGATTTTTTTAGCCTACTCTCATCAAAATTGAATTTACAGTTTCGGCTACCCAAAACAGACACACATACACACGGCTACTCCTATAGTATATTAGATGGTGATGGGTGGTTAGGTAGATGCATAGGTGAAGGTATGGTGAGGCTGTACAATAGCTCTATACTGAGTCTATAGTGATGGTGGTGATGGGCGGTGCAGGCTGGTTCATGCTTGCTCATAGCTTGCATGGCTTCATCACAAGTGACCTTCACTCTAATGCTGATCCTCGACAGAATACGTTCATACGCACAGATTATGCCCGCACGCACGCGCACGCACACACACACACACACACACACACACACACACACACACACACACACACACACACACACACACACACACACACACACACACACACACACATACACACACACACACACACACACACACACACACACACACACACACCGTCACGATGGTCAAGTGGATAGAGCGTTGGCTTGCCATTCTGTGGTTAGCCGGTTCGAATCCTCACTCGGTCAAGGGGATTTTTCACTGAATTATTTCGGGCGGTTACTGTCCCCCTTGATCAATTGGATGGGGTATATGTGGTCTGAGGTTCCAGCAATACCCAAAGATCTGTCACTACGAGCTCCAATCTCTTTCCAGCAGGGTAATATTGGCGATCGTGAGTCCAAATCGCATGGATAAGATCGTGGTGATTACACACACACACACACACACACACACACACACACACACACACACACACACACACACACACACACACACACACACACACACACATACACACACACACACTCTCTCTCTCTCTCTCTCTCTCTCTCTCTCTCTCTCTCTCTCTCTCTCTGACCAGTCCCTTGCTATGTTATTATGTATTATAGCTTTCAGGTCCTATAAAAGCTTCGGCTTATTGGACCTGGCTTTATCACTATATGTAATATGTTCATATGTACAAAACTACATGGCCAAATAAATATATCAATATCAATATCTCTCTCTCTCTCTCTCTCTCTCTCTCTCTCTCTCTCTCTCTCTCTCTCTCTCTCTCTCTCTCTCTCTCTCTCTCTCTCTCTCTCTCTCTCTCTCTCTCCACGGCTGGAAGTTTGAGAGTGCAAAAAGTAAGTTAGTGTTTGAACTTTTCGAACAAATTATATTAATAAGAGTAGTATTGCGGTTGAAGTAGTAGTAGAGTAGTAGTAGTAATAGTAGTAGTAGTAGTAGTGGTGATAACAAGACTAGTATTGCGTTGTAGTAGTAGTAGTAGCAGTAGTAGTGGTAGTAGTAGCAGTAGTAGTGGTAGTAATAGTGGTTATAGTGGTCGTAACAGTGGTTATAGTGGTCGTAATAGTAACACTAGGTGTTCTAGCATATAAGATGTTCCTGAGGCTGCTTGGCCGAACTGCCCCGAGCTCCTAAGATCATGGCCTGACCCGGGTTTTTCCACAGGGCCTTCAGTATAGAAGTAATAGTAGTTGTAGCAGTAGTAGTTGTAGTAGTAGTAGTTGTAGTAGTAGCAACAGTACCAATAGTAGAGAGAGGTGGTGGAGGACTAGGATCAATAGATAATAGCAATAATATTAGGTTAGAGCAGCAATAATAGTTGATGTATTACGAAGAATACATAAAAGCAACAGTCACATTATATCATAAAGAGTATATCCATGAGCTTTGTTGCTGCTTGTGTTGCTGTTGATATTGTTGATGTTATTGTATCAATGTGAAGGAAATACATCATAACCTAAGAAAATTGATGTGTTTTGCCAGGCTTTGTAGAGTCTATACTTACCACTACATTTCCATCATCAGGCAAATGGAGATTAAAACTTAACCTCGTGTGAACCGGATTACCTACGAGACTCGCCTGTGTTTTCTGTATTTGATGTGCTACACTGTATTGCTATAATAGTGAGGAGGTGACCCGTGTACGCTCCCAGCCATGTACGGTTATGATTTCAAGAAAGTGTAGCTAGTGTCTTATACTTACTCCCTTTTCCCTCCTGTCAATCATCCTTTCGCTATCAGGGGAGATCACGTCTTCTTTGTTAAATGTTGACTCGCCTTGGTGTGCTGGGAAGAGGCAGTCGTAGGGTGGCGCAGGACGGTGACACGGCACTTCACCCTCTCGACCCAGCCAAGCACACGCAGGCAGCCCCACGATTATTGATTTGCTCGCTCGGGCGTTCGTGTACGAGAACTCACACCACAAATGTCGTTGTTTAGCATAGGTATCACGTACTTACAGCCAGAGAGAGAGACCTGCGCACTCCTTGATAGTCAGGACGAGGAGTACCGCGTGAAATTACCTCTTTTGTTCATGGTCTTAGCGTAAATAGGAAAAAAGGCACAAAAGGGAGAAGGTGCCAAGCATTTTAAGATGGGGATGGGTGAGGTTTCTATGGAAACATCCTACGAGCGGGAGGTAAGGCAGAAGCTTCAGGTTTGTATGACTCTACTTCGACTCAAGGACACCTCAGCTATCTCAAGGACCAATAACAGTACAAGATGTTGAGAGAGAGAGAGAGAGAGAGAGAGAGAGAGAGAGAGAGAGAGAGAGAGAGAGAGAGAGAGAGAGAGAGCCCTGCAGTTGAGATGGCAGGGCTGTTTGTAATGGGATGGAAAATTATGCTTATAGAATAAAAGTGTCAATGTGTTCGACAAAGTTTGAATTATGTTCGGTATCAATCTCTCTCTCTCTCTCTCTCTCTCTCTCTCTCTCTCTCTCTCTCTCTCTCTCTCTCTCTCTCTCTCTCTCTCTCTCTCTCTCTCTCTCTCTCTCTCTCTCTCTCTCTCTCTCTCTCTCTCTCTCTCTCTCTCTCTCTCTCTCTCTCTCTCTCATAGTGTTTCAGGTCACAGGTCTAGACTTAGGGTCAAGCACTGTATTGCTTTGGTTTCCTCTTGAGTCTGCAAGCACGGTTTTAGCATCAGCAGTGGGGGCGGGGTTTGCTGATCCCTCGGCAGCCCTACAAGACAGTGCTGAGCGGGAGGGAGCACACACAACCCTGCGCGATCGGAGGGCTGAACCAACACCACGCCTCGGAAAATGTCACATCATACATAGTTGACGGATGTGACGCAGCCATTTACATAACACACATTCGGGTTGTTGTTGTTGTTGTTGTTGTTGTTGCTGCTTTAGTTGTTGTTGTTGTTGTTGCTATAGTGTGAAGGTGAAGCATGAGCAGCGCGTTCCATGATACAAAGTCTTACAAAGGTTCTACATGTAGCTAGCTAGCAACACACACACACTGGTCCATACTAGGCTGTTTGATTGCACTAGTCTATTTCAAAATGTTTACTAGCATTAAAAGGATAATGCAGTGGAAGGCTTCTTCCCACCCACCCTTCCACTAGATATTGGTTGGGAATTACTATGTAGTATCATATATCATGGGATAACTAATATAACCATTTGATCTTCATTTCATCGGTCATAACCTTTTTCTCGTTGAAAAGACGGGTGGCTTTAAATTATATAACGAGAGAGAGAGAGAGAGAGAGAGAGAGAGAGAGAGAGAGAGAGAGAGAGAGAGAGAGAGAGTTTTGTGTATGTGTATGTGTGTTTCCAAGCGACCTTAGAGTGAGTTGAGTATTTGGGTTAAGGCAACTCAACGACGGAGGTTTGTGTTGCGCGACCTAGAGTGAAAAGGAAGGAAGGAACGCAGGGAAGGGTTGTGCAACGTAGAGGACTTGTCGCTCTCCCAACAGGAACGGTGGGATGTGGAAGGAGAGTCACACACTTGATTACCAGGAGAGAGAGAGAGAGAGAGAGAGAGAGAGAGAGAGAGAGAGAGAGAGAGAGAGAGAGAGAGAGAGAGAGAGAGAGAGAGAGAAGAGAGAACCACAAAGTACGAACTCACTGAAGACGACTGTGAGGGCATAAGGTAACCTGACTCGTGGATTTGCTCTCTCTCTCTCTCTCTCTCTCTCTCTCTCTCTCTCTCTCTCTCTCTCTCTCTCTCTCTCTCTCTCTCTCTCTCTGGTTTGTGCCTCATTGTTCTCACATCTAAGCCTCCATCAAGTTAATTGCCCTTTGCACTGATGAACATAATGAAAGATAAAAATAGGAAATGCTGCGTAACTTTGATGTTTGTCAATATTAGTACACTACTTATAAACATATTGAAATGCATTATCATAGCCAATTCATGTTATTAGCGAAAATGCATAAGACATATATAATATAAAAGCAAGAAAATAGGGTGTTGAAAATCTGTAAGTTAGATTTTGCATAAAGAAATTAATCAATATATAATGTTTTCTTCTATTTAATACGTAGTAGGTTTGAATGCTACAACATTATAAAGCTGTGGCTGTGTGAGTGTGTGTGTATATGTGTATGTGTATGTGAGTGTGTGTATATGTGTATATGTGTATGTGGGTGTGGGTGGGTGTGTGTGTGTGTGTATGTGTGTGTGTGTGTGTGTGTGTGTGTGTATGTGTATGTGTATGTGTGCGTGTGCGTGTGCGTGTGCGTGTGTGTGTGTCGTGTTCACTAAGTTGATATTAAGTATTTTACTGTTCTCTCTGCAATGTGTATTTTGATATAATGTGCTCAAGCATCAATTCCCTTCGAAACTGATGGTGCGAGAAACACATGGGAGGTACAGTAGTAGCGTGTCTGTGTCATCTCTATTGTTTTATGTTACGTAATTCAGTACTTAGCCTGGTTTTTAAATTATAACAGATATGAATATCTCTCTCTCTCTCTCTCTCTCTCTCTCTCTCTCTCTCTCTCTCTCTCTCTCTCTCTCTCTCTCTGTTTCTGCGTGGTAGTTAGTGGTCGTAGGCTGTAGCAGGGTCATGACCCTGGGCTGTAGCGTGTGGTTGTCGCCAGGCACAAGAAGTCGTGGCGTATCTTTACGCATCACCATCGCGGCTCACCACACTCGTGTAGCACACTGCAGACCTCCTTTATGCCAGAGAGAGAGAGAGAGGGAGAGAGTAGAAAAAAAGCGTTGCCTCTGGCTAGGGTAGAGGACGCTCCCGATCGATATACAGTGGTTACTAAGAGGGATGTTGCCACACACGGCTCCATTATTTCTTGTGGACTCGTAGGTTGAACATAGGTTGCTACCTATTCTGCTTCTTACCGTAAATTTATTCAAATATACATTTCATGAAGTGAGGAAAAAAATAATATCTATATCTATCTATCTATCTATCTATCTATATCTATCTATCTATCTATCTATCTATCTATCTATCTATCTATCTATCTATCTATCTATCTATCTATCTATCTATCTATCTATCTATCTATCTATCTATCTATCTATCTATCTATCTATCTATCTATCTATCTATCTATCTATCTATCTATCTATCTATCTATCTATCTATCTATCTATCTATCTATCTATCTATCTATCTATCTATCTATCTATCTATCTATCTATCTATCTATCTATCTATCTATCTATCTATCTATCTATCTATCTATCTATCTATCTATATATATATATATATATATATATATATATATATATATATATATATATATATATATATATAAAACACATTTTCTTTAACAAAAAGAGGTTAATATTATTTTTACATCCATATTATTAGTTATGCGATAAATATGGTTCAATGATGAATTTTAGTCATCATTACAAAAGTACACATATTATTTCTCACACGGTCATCAGGGGAACGTGAATTGTAAAAAGAAAAAGTTATTAATAGTCGAGGCGAGGCAGGGAGCTCCTTCCTTTAGTGCGTACAGGCCGTCACTAAGCCTAACATTGTACCCAACAAACTACCATTATTAGATTTTCCCTGTCTCCCTTCCTTTCGCTATTCATTGAATTGATGTGAAAAGACACATAAAATTATATTCAGTGTGTATATTATGTGTTGTAGAGAGAGAGAGAGAGAGAGAGAGAGAGAGAGAGAGAGAGAGAGAGAGAGAGAGAGAGAGAGAGAGAGAGAGAGAGAGAGAGAGAGAGAGAGAGAGAGAGAGAGAGAGAGAGAGAGAGAGAGAGAGAGAGAGAAACCATAATCTTGCAAGTTGGCGTACTGTTGTCAATTGTATTGCTCGTCAGGCTCAAGGAACTGGGGCTTCACCACCAACTTGGTGGTGAAGTGCATTTGTGATGTATTATATATATATATATATATATATATATATATATATATATATATATATATATATGTAGGTGCAAAATACAGGGTGGTAATATGAACACAATGCACAGCGGCAAGATGGAGCGAGGTTAGTGGCAGGAGTTGAAGGAGGAGTTGTTACGCCTATATAATTTGGGTCGGTTGGCTCTCTCAGGGGTTTCACTCAAACCACATACGCTTCACTCGTACTTTACAGATGCTTAACAAGTCATTCACTCTCATTCACACTAAATGCTTGTTATCCACACAGTTGGAGATCAAGTAAAATTTCTGCGTTATTCACCAATCCTTGATGCCTCTCCTAGTCACGTATGTTAGGCTGCTGCTGACGGACAAGCGGGTCACATCACCTTGGGTCACATCACGCACATGCCCCATCGCCATTATCGCGGCCTTGAAGTGGCCTGCACTCTGAGGGACACATAGGAGTCAATACGGCTTTTTCATCTGTGTTTATTTATAACCATGTAAGTTTATTTGTTTATAAGGTTGATGGTTTTGTTGTATTGATACAAATTGTTACCGACGTAAAGGATTAAATCCATTTATCAAACAGGATTGTAATTATTTAGGAGTAATACTAAATTAATAAAACTGAAGTGGTCATCTTTACGAGTACCGTCAACGTTATCACAAAGTATTGAAGCACAACTACGTCAATTGTGTATCAGTCTAGAGCGTAGAACTGTATTGATTTTTTTTTTTTTTTTTTTTTTTTTCTGGTGTGTGTAGAACTTAGAACCTGTGGCAATGCATTTCGGGTTATGAGTATATGTAGCTCCGCAGACTGAAGAACTATAAGTGATCCAGCTGGGTAGGATCAGTGGTTATAGTGGGTACAGCTGTGCAGTTATTGACAGTCTATTGCAACGGTTTCATCGTTATCACCATTGTAATTGTTATTTTTGATCATTATAGTTGTACTGATGATGAGGATTATTATTGCCATTATCATTATATTTGGTTATAGTTGTAATAATATAAATGGGTTCTTTCCTTACTACTACTTCCACTGCTACTTTATATCTCTCTCTCTCTCTCTCTCTCTCTCTCTCTCTCTCTCTCTCTCTCTCTCTCTCTCTCTCTCTCTCTCTCTCTCTCTCTCTCTCTCTCTCTCTCTCTCTCTCATTAATGTTCATGTCGACAATATAACCTCTCCAACGCATCCAACAAAGAAATATTAAAAGAAAACATATTCTCTTTAAACAATGCTATTGTAGCTATATTTTACGCATTAACACGAACGAGAGAGAGAGAGAGAGAGAGAGAGAGAGAGAGAGAGAGAGAGAGAGAGAGAGAGAGAGAGAGAGAGAGAGAGAGAGAGAGAGAAAAAAAAAACGAGAAAAAAATACATCCGTTAGGTTTACGTCAAGACAGGTACCAAAGTCCATCTTTCTACTCCCTCCCCTTACGTCATTTAGCCTCCCATTCGACGACCCGGAAATAGGGTGCACCGTAGGCCTCAAAACGGACCTAAACAATCTCTTCCGCGACTATCAATAGGGGAGAAAGGCTGGCCGAGGCCCTTCCCCCCACTCACCTGACCTTGAACGAGCAAAAAAGATCAAAACACATAGGCATCAACCTCTTGAACCTGGCAACAAGAGTGTGCGGGTACTTATGCCTATCAGGGATGCATAGGCCTACTATTGGCTTGTCCACGTGCCTAGAGCGTCGTATTCGTCTGCCGTTATTAAGCCTAAAGCTGTACCCAAACTGGACCCAACACTACGCGGCTACGTCATTGTATGGGGAGCTGTGCACTGAGTCTTGTCTCATTAATTGCCTGACTTCTAATGTTTTTTTTATGTAATATATAGTTTAGGTTGAATATTCTCCCTCTAGGACGTGGCTCTCCTAGGCTATGGTCGAGTTGCTGTAAATTCTATATAATGCTATGGCTTAGATACACGGAAAAAGAGTCTAAAAGTGACGATTGATGAGCACGTCGGCGCAGAGAAAAATGTCACTTGTGGGATTTTACAATTTTATCCCGCGTATCACAAAACCTTCTTGATTAACATGTCCATCATTTACAACCCAGAGGAACCTGTAGGATGCGCACTAAGGGTAGAATAAAGGGTGGATACTGCGCACACATTTTAAAGTAACATCTGAAAATGGTTGGAGAGTTTCTAGGTAGGAATGTGTGGCATCTGTTCATGACATGTAGTGCCGACGTCCCCCGACACGCGCGCAGACCCAGTAACACTTACGGATCAGAGGGGGAAGGTCGGTCGCCGTGCCTCTGGACCTTCATAACAATTAATTACAAAGGTTATCTATTTTAGTGAAGAAAGTGCAATAATATGTATGATAATCATCAAATCATGTGTTACACCGTACTCTCGAAAAAGTTACACCAGTGAAAGAAGAATAAAACGAGGCATCGCTGCACACACAGGTTACTGCTATGTCGCGAGTGAGTAAACTTGAAATAATAGTAGACTGGTGTGGTTGTGACGTTATCTTTGTGTACTGTATTGGAAGGGGTGTATACGTGGTGTCTGTGTAGAGTACCAGTCATCATCTGCCTCTTCAGTGTGTCATCAACGCGTGCCATCTTCGTGTTCATAGTAAAAGCAAGTTGTGACGAGTTTGTGTGTGCCGACGTAACGTAACGAGTGTGTAGGGGTGTGTGTGCCGACGTTACGAGTGTGTGTGTGTGTGTAAAGTGTGTACAACTGTATGTGTGTGTGTGTGTGTGTGTGTGTGAGAAAGAGAGAGAGTGTAAACGATTGTACGTGTGTGTGTTTGTCTACGACTGTTAGTGTGTGTGTGTGCATGTCTACGTGTGTAAATGTGTGTGTATTTGGAAACTTAAGTGATAATGTGACCGAATGCGTTGTCATGCTTTACGTAGAGTGTCTGGTTAAAGTGTGTGTGTGTGGAGGCCGGTGGATAGGCGTATAATGTTGTGTTGGGGGATGGGATGGGTGGGGAGGAGGGTGGACTGTGTTGTAATGGTTATGTCACTGCAGGAGGTGGTGGAGGTGGACGGACTCGTGGTTAGGTGTGTGGTGTTGTGACTCAGGTTTTGATGCTACTCCACACCGCCGCCACCATCACCACCGGGCCACTGACGCTATTCACTCCCTGCCTCTCTTTGCTGCTCTCTTCGTCCCGTCAGAGTAACTAAAGCTCTCTAAGGCGGCTCCTCTCTTTTGCCTCCCCTTCACACGCCTTACTCCTTACCTTCACCAATGTGCTGATTAGTACCATTTCTTTTTACTGTCACCATAATTATTGCGGTTATTCAAGCGTGGAAAATGGAAAGTACATAATGTATATACAGAAACACACACACACACACACACACATACACATACACACACATACACGAAAAAATTGAAGAGGACAAGGTGTTTGAAGGACATTAAAAAAGTACAGTTTTCCCTATTGGTGCATTGATATGTGGAATAACCTGGACAGTGACATTTTAGATGCCAAGACTATTCATATTTTAAAGCTAAGATAGACCAATGGAGACAGGGAGACGGGTCCCACGAGTAACTCATTTCCCGTAATAACAACTAGGTAAATACACACACACACACACACACACACATACACACACACACACACACACGCAAACACACATGTACTTTACTTTTACCATCATGTTAACACAGTGTGAAATTATTACATTACTTCCCAGCTTAATTCATAAATTTGATGTAAAATGTTTAAGGTATAAAGTTACAGTAACTATTAATCGAATCACGTTTCACTAAGTTTCCTCTCAAAATGTTGTTGGTCTGCCCTGAGGTGGAGTGTAGGGGCGTAGTGGTTCAAGGGCAGGCAGGGGGTCAGGTTCAGTGTATCGGAGCAATCATAGGAATCAACTGCGTCACGGGGGGCAGCGATGTCCCGCTCGCGTACTGGACAGCCTCTTCCACTGCCCTCCCGCCGCCTGGCTCCCTCTTATCAAGCCGCCCTCGCTTTCTCCTCAGCCAGAGAGTTGTGGCATCATCATCATTATTTATCGTTATTATTATTATTGGAACCGCCACCTCTACATTTTGCCATCAATGAATTGTAATGCTACTACCACTGCGTGAATAGTGTTACCAGTTTCACTACTATCTGTTGTAACTACCATCAAATGATAATTTGCATTGCTATATGGTTGATTATAACCATAGCATGATTGAGATTGGAAAAGGTTAAAGATGTTCATGAAAGTACTTTTAGTCTGCATCATCTAGGGTAATTTTGATTTATGTAACTGAGGAAATATCGTTTGGTATTTGCTGTTTCCATGCGTCTCAAAACTTACACCTTTAACGATCACGTTAGAGGCAATGAAGACATTTCCTGAATGTATATTGCGTCTAAATCACGCGTCTATTATAAGCCCAATGCATCTTGCTGTCACGTAAATCATTGCTTTTATAGACGGATGACGCATTTGCCTCTGCATGAATCGTGTTTGACAGGTGACAGGGAAGGCCGTGATGGGCGGCGTGGTGAGGGCCGTGGTGTGGGTGGCGAGGCGGCCCTCAGCGTGAGGCATTCAGTCACCACCGCACACCAGACACACGTGTGCTGGAGGCTTGTGCAGGAATGAAGGTGTCACGTGGAGGCCTCCCTCAAAGGCGATCTGAAAGACATCCCTTGTTCACTTGTATTGAAACTATCCGATTGTGACAAATACTTGTAGAAGCATCACAAAGATAGTCATTGAGAAAATAAAGGACTAATTTAAAGCATTATAAATTCGAATAAGAATACTGGAATGTGTAGATTATTTAGTATATAGAATATGTATAGCTATATATATCTGACGTATATATATATATATATATATATATATATATATATATATATATATATATATATATATATAAAATTTATATATATATATATATATTGGTGTATAGGTATATAATATATATATATATATAAAATATATATATATATATATATATTATATATATATATAAAATATATGATATATATATAATATTATATATATATATATAATATATATGGTGTATAGGTATATATATATTATATTATATATATATAATATATATATTGAGATATATATATATATATATATATATATATATATATATATTATAATGTATAATATATATATGTGTACGAATATATATATTATATATATATATATATATATATATATATAATATATTATATAATATATATATTTATATATATATATATATATATATATATACGATATAATAATATAATATATATATATATAATATATATATATTATATATGATATATATATATGTATACGATATATATATATATATGTATACGATATATATATATATTATACGATATATATATATGTATACGAATATATATATATATATATATATATATATAAAGCTATATATATATATAGATATAGATATAGATATATATATGTATTATATATGTATACGATATATAGATATAGATATAGATATGTATTATATATGTATACGATATATTATATATATATATATATATATATATATATATATATATATATATATATATATATATATATATATATATATATACCTATACAATATATATATATATATATATATATATATATATATATATATATATATATATATATATATATACCTATACAATATATATATATATAATATATATATATATATATATATATATATATATATATATATATATATATATATATTATTATGTGTGTGTATGTATGTATGTATGTGTGTGAGTGTGCTACAACAAGGGGATGACCCTTGAATAGTCCATCACCTGTGACCCAATGTCGGTGATGGTGAATATGAAGGCAAATGAATGCGTTAGACTTTTAATCAAATTTTGAAAGTCAGAAGAAGGGTGGGGAAGCATATTTTGTCAATTTACCTATACCATATATGCCTGTGTGTGGGTGTAAATTTATCTTCTACAGACATTTTTCGAACCTAGTTGCAGTCTTCTAACAGGAAGATACCTGATGCACAACTTCTTAGGTCGTTAACAAAATATGTTCTACTGCTGTCCCTTCTTGTGTGCATGAGGCGGGGTAGTTTGTTGCGTGTCTGTTGCTACGTGTTATTATTGTTGCCGTTAATAACAATAGTAATGGTAATATAATTAAAATGATTATAGTGAAAATGATAATCTTGACAAAAATGATGATAATGTTAATAGCAATAATGTTAAAGATTTTATTCTTGCTATTATTATTAGTATTGTTATTATTATTGTTATTTTTATGATTATTATTATTGTCATCATTATTATTAATTGTTAACACCATTAATGATATTAGTTTTCATCATCATTATTTGTTATTATCATTATTATTATTGGTGTATTTTGAATAACATTCCTCGTCAGAAGTTATTTCCTTTGTTCCCCTAGTAACATCATTGCATAGCATAGATTTTTTTACTGTATGCCTTCGGGTTAAAATTCAATAATAATTATTATCATTATTATTATAGGTTACATTAGTCTCGTCTCCACATCACAGTATAGCCTATAAGCCCTATACAAAGGAACATGTTCAAACTCTGACAGGAGTAGAACTGATACGTGCATATTTAACTTCTTTTCTTTCAACCTTAACCCCTTGAGACCCAGAACGTAATTTCCATTGTAATTTGGGTACCATAAGACGATTTTTAGTGTATATAAGCAATATTTTATAGATATGACCTGTTTAGTATCCTTGTCCACTATCTACTGTGGTATATTAAGTTGCTTTTTGTAATCCGATGGCTAAAAACAGACGATTTTATATAGCAAAGGAAATTTCGGGGCGTGAAGGGGTTAAGTAGCAAACTGAAAGAACTGTATTCTCTCTGAGGCCCGATGAATCCAGAGGATGGTCCAGACCACATGTGAATCACAACGTTGGTTTGGTTGTGTTCATCCAGAGAACATATGATACGAAGACGAGAGAGAGAGAGAGAGAGAGAGAGAGAGAGAGAGAGAGAGAGAGAGACTCAAAATATCTGTACCCCAATATATCTTGGATTGAAGTAAATTTTTCCACATTCTGTCACCCAAACCAAAGGCATTATATTAGGTGCTTCAAGGCAATATTAGGTATTTCAAGTGTGTTCAACTACCATATATTTGTACTGTATCCTACTTTTTTCTTCACTTTTTACTCATAATTAATATACTGCTTGCCATAATATGTAATTCTGGGGGAAAGGGGAGGTAAGAGAAGTACTGGTAATGTAAAGAAACGATAACAGATCTTGGCGTTCAATAATGGAGCGGGCAGGTACTCAGTCTGCTTCGCTAACACACGCCATTTTGCTCCGCGCCACCCGTGCTTGCCTCATCGCGTACCTCTTACGTAGGGTGTGCCGAAAACTGGAATAGTGAGCAGTAAGGAAATCTAAATACAGTAGTACATTAGGGTAAATATAGGTTGTGTAACTTGTGTGGGAGTTGCAGGCTACTGGTTTCTCTCATAGTTTGGTGTATACATTAGTGCAATCACCGTTACCTCATCGCTAAGAACTGGTTGTATAATTTAATAGTGTTTTAAAAGTTGTTTTTGTCTTTTATTTAGAACTAGATGTATAATATGTGTTTTCTTCCTTGGTTATGTGACGAAGATGAGGAACTAACTACGATGAGGATTGTACTGTATTGTTTCCCTGTACCATGTTTGTTGTGGTAAGGGAAATGACAGGATATGAAGAGATTGTTAGGTAGTTTAGTAAAAACTATTATTTTCTCGTTCGTTGCGAGAGAAGGTGAAGGAGAAAGAAAAGGCATCTCTACTGCTGTTTCATTAACACGATTATGTCATACGATATACTGGGCTCATCGTTGCAACTAATACACCTCTTTTTTGTGTGTGTGTGTATTAGTGGCGATATAATTATTTATGTTGCAAAGAACATGTACAAATGAGAACATCTTTAAACATGTTCAGGTGTCGTAACAGTACTATTAGTAACCACTCCTACCTTTGCTACCACCGTTACTACTACAACAACAACAACAACAGCTACTACTACTACTACTACTACTACTACTACTATACTACTACTACTACTACTACTACTACTACTACTACTACTACTACTACTTCTGCTGCTACTACTTCTGATACTGCTGCTGCTACTACTACTACTACTACTACTACTACTACTACTACTACTACTACTACTACTACTAATGCTACTGCCACTACTATTACTACTACTACTATTGCTGCTGCTGCTTCTACTACTGCTTCTACTACTACTACTACTATATACCACCACAACAACTACTACTACCACCACAACAACTACTAATACTTCCACTACTACCACCACAGCAACTACTACTACTACTACTACTACTACTACTACTACTTCCACTACTACCACCACAGCGCAACTACTACTACTACTACTACTAAAGTAGTAGTAGCAGCTACCACCCAGAACTAATAAAACTGCAGAGACCACGTATATAAATCACTTAAGTCATTTAAAGCATGACAGTTTTAAGTGTGTATGCGCCAGCGAAGGAAGATCTTGGTGAACTTTCTAATGTCTGATTGAATAAGAGTGCTCTTAGAAGAATTGTCGTGGCATGGCTGAATGTAGAAAGATAATTTTTTGACGGTCTTGTATTGGTCTTTGTTTTTAGAATAGTTTAGCTTGACATACCATAGTCTTAACTGGCCTTGAAGTTGTGTTTTCTGGACTGGACTGATCTTTGAAGTTGTGTTTTCTGGACTGGATTGATCTTTGAAGTTGTGTTTTCTGGACTGGACTGATCTTTGAAGTTGTGTTTTCTGGACTGGACTGATCTTTGAAGTTGCGTTTTCTGGACTGGACTGATCTTTGAAGTTGTGTTTTCTGGACTGGATTGATCTTTGAAGTTGTGTTTTCTGGACTGGACTGATCTTTGAAGTTGTGTTTTCTGGACTGGACTGATGTTTTGGTGGTCTAGATGTACGTGACTTTACCAGGAAAGTAATCTGCCTTTCATGAACGTAAAGGGGGACTTGTGGTATTAGATAGTACATAATTTAGGTATATTTCATGTGTGTTTCATTTAATAATTAGGGAAAAGAGTAGCAGATATACATTTTAGTCTAGATTGTATTTCATTAGTTGGAAATTGAAAGGGGAAAATTTAAGTTCTCTATGTGTGTGGGTATGAGAGAGAGAGAGAGAGAGAGAGAGAGAGAGAGAGAGCAGGGTATGTGTGTGACAGACAAGTTATGTAGTTGCTTTACTAAATTTTACATTAGACGTAATATTAAAACAACATAATACCATCTGAAGCCAGTGGAGTCACGCTGCACCCTAAGTAAAGCTACACGGATAGATGTTAGATGTTAGTTGGAACTTGGTAGCATTTTTTACTTATCTTTTATTGCTCTCATAACCCCCCAGCCCACCCCATCCTACACACACACACACACACACACCCACTGATATAAAAAAAATACTTATCTGTCTCATTTACATAACACCCTTTATCCTCTTTATGTTCACGGTCAAATTCAATGTTGCATCATATACATAAGTCAGGAATCATATTTACAATTGCACTTAACCTAACATCTTAACCATAGGAAAATTACTCTAGATTTTGGATAGGTTAGGGTTTGGTGAGATTTGGTTAGGTTAGGTCTTAGTTATCTACCTAGTTACCCATGTTGTAAGGGGCGAAAGTTTGAAAGTTTGTTCCCTGATTTACTCTTCATCTCTCGAGTTCTTCAATCAGTCATGACACATCGTCTGGAGTCAAGGGTGTTCAAGGAGTAAGTCTTTGAGAGTTGAGAGGATTTTGGCTCAGAAGTGTCAATGGCCTGTACATATATTGCTTTGTTTTGCACATTATATACTTCTTTCCGTCGGTCAGTGTTGAAGCTAGGTATTGACTCCATGTTTTAAAGTACGTATTGTTGTAACGAGAGAGAGAGAGAGAGAGAGATTTTCTGAAACAGCTTGAGAAAGTTGTCACACTCTTAAAATATTCCGTTAGTATCAAATCTAGTCCTTCTGCCCTCATGTACGTACCTAATCCAGTCCTGCACACTTGCATTACATACCTAAACACTTTCTCTCTCTCTCTCTCTCTCTCTCTCTCTCTCTCTCTCTCTCTCTCTCTCTCTCTCTCTCTCTCTCTCTCTCTCTCTCTCTCTCTCTTCCCTGCGTTCGTCCATCTGCAAATTCTCTGGTCCTCGCATACCCTCTTCTGATTCGAAACTCGCTCAGTATCTTTCCTTGCTAATCCCTCCATCCTTAATCCCCGTCCTTCCACCTTGACTCTCCCTGACAGGCAAGCGGGGCGATTTTCTTGTTCATTCATATGGTGACGTGGCGTTTTCCGTGACATAGGTTGATGCTCCTTGAGGTTGGTGGCGTTGCTGTTGCACATATTATTTCCAGGGATATAAATTTGATATAATCGCGGTGGTGCAAGTAAATGAGCTGCATCCTGTGTGAAAATAAGTCCTTTTTTCTTTGCTACATGTTTAAGTGTAGCTAGTGATGTCTTTCGGTGTTTTGAGCTTCGAGTGAATGTCGTTGGTTGCTACACACCTTTGTTAGCACCATGTCCTGTCAACCGGTCACACTCGGAAGTCAGTGGTTACTTGGGGTAATTTACATACTTATTGTCTTCCTCGGATACAGGAAATTCCTCTGCCGAATCTCAGGGTTTTTGGCATGAAATTTCTGTTAGAATAAGCGCACATCCGGTTGTTAGGCTTCATTATTCGTGTTGGTAAATTAATTCCATCTTTTCCGTAAAAATAGAACTTTTTAAGAGTAGTTTGGATGGATTAAGTTGTGTGTGCCGAGAAGCCCCTTGTGAGGCGAGCTGCTATAGTCATGAGGCGAGCTGCACAGCCTAGTTGTCACCTAGGCAATGTTGGGTCTTGTGGCTTATCAGATAAGATATGACTTATATTCCCATAGCACGGATGAAATAAAAGATGGTGTCTGCCTTTACATACACACACACACACACACACACACACATACACACACACACACACACACACACACACACACACACACACACACACACACACACACACACACACACACACACACACACACACACCAAAAAAAAACACGGTCACACACATACACACTCCGCACTCCGTTGGGTACTCCGTAGTGTAGTGGTAGCACGTTCGGTTCACACCCGAGAAGTCCCGGGTTCGGTCCCCGGGCTGAGCGAAGAGAGATGGGCGGTCTTCTTAAAACCCGACTCCCTGCATGTTCACCCAGCAGTGAATGGGTACCGGGTGTTAGCCGGGGGTTTGTGACCCGCCTCCCAGGTTGATGGTTTCGGCCAACACTAAGCACCAAGGAAATGAAAATGTAGCTATGGAGACGGGGCCATACGAGTGTAGCTGAAGCCCTGTAAAACACAACTAGATGAAAAACAACTTTATGTAGATGAATACACACACTGAAGGAAAGACTGGATAAATGTAGATACGGAGACTGGACCACACGAGTGTAGCTCAGGCCCTGTAAGACACAACTAAGTAAATACAACTAGGTAAATGCACACACACACACACACACACACACACACACACACACACACACACACACACACACACACATACACTCACACACACACACACACACACACACCTTTACGTTTACACCTAGGTAGTGATCTTGTACCTGCCGCCGCCACTATCATCAGTATGTGTGTGCATATAACCGTGAAACACCTTTGGATGAGCGCCGACGCAAGCCTTGAATAAATATTTTAGTATTTTGCAACACCATGTGCCTACTGCATTTATTATCATTCTTCATTACTTATATTTTCTAAAGATATTTTTTGTTATTTTTTCAAGGTGTTTTTTTTTTTTTATCTGTGTGTGTGTGTGTGTGCGTGCGTGAAGGTTTGTCATAGTCAGGTGTGTATTAAAGATGACATGACAATCATGACAATCATACTTTTTGCGTATCTTTTTGCTGCTATTACCACCTCTTCTCTCTTTTTTTTTTCTTTTCTCTCTCTCTCTCATCTTCTCTCTTCTTCTCTCTCTCTCTCTCTCTCCTCTCTCTCTCTCTCTCTCTCTCTCTCTCTCTCTCTCTCTCTCACACACACACACACACACACACACACACACACACACACACACACACACACACACACACACACACACCAAAAAGAAATAAAAGATCAGACCGTGACAAATGAAAAAAAAATTGATATATTTCACAGGCCACCCATGATTTTGATAATTTGATTTGTGATTTCTTACGTGGCATCCTACTGTTACAACGCACACCACCCTCCCCCAACCAAGCTTAACCCCAGAGTATTAAGCGTTCATGCCAGCTCCTTATGTCACGCAACACATACAGTAGAAAAGTACAAAGATATATACAGAGGAGGTTCATTGTAATTGTCTTAGTGTAACGGTACAACTCAGCCTCCCTACAAGCATGGATATGGAGATCATTAGTGATTGGTTCGCCATCCTTCTTATTCCATGAGTGAGGGGAGGGGAGGGTATAGCTTAGGGTATGATGAGAAAAGGAGTATAGAAATTTGGCACCATACTCTTCAAGAAACTTTTCCCGGCTGTCATGTTTCCTATACTTTTTCTAAACATCAGCGCTTTCCCCTCTTCCTCCTCCCGGTGCTACAATAGCTTGGAGTTCATTATTACCGATTTTTGGGTAATGCTATAGGACCTCACACACCACACACCCCCATCCTTTTGCTCAAGGGGGATAGTAACCGCCCGAATTTGTCAGTGAAAAATCCCCGGGAGCAGTGAGGATTCGAACCGGTACCACAGAATGGCAGGTCAGCACACTAACCACTTGACCATCGTGGCGTTGTTAGGTTAAGTGTATTTTTTTATAATTCTTCGATTGTCTTCCCTTTCCGTGTTTTGCATGCTAAAAGAAAAACATCTTGCTAATACCTTCTATGTTTTCTTCCCTTCATAGGATTTAGTCTTGCTCCTTCTCTTCTTCTTTCTCCTCTCGTTCCTTCTTTACCTCCCCTCTCAGCTTGGCTTCCCCCCAAGATTGCCTCCTCCTCCTCCTCATTCTTGTGCTACTTTATCATAATTAATCACCGCTCTTGCAGAAACAACATCAAAATGACGACCACCTCTATTACCATTACACCCTTGGATAATGAGGATAGTAATACAAACAATGACAAAAATAGTGATGATAATGATGACAACACACACTATCACCTAAGCATCAGGCCGTTGCAAGATCACAAGTCTCCCAGCCTGGCGGTGCATCCCCCTTCCCAAGCCTGTGTATTAGTACTGGGAGAAACGTATGGTACTACCCTTCCTGCCTTTTTACTAACTGTAAGGCACAATAGTCAAAAGCATCCTAGATTTATCGGTGTGTGAGGCAGGCAGGCCACGGTTACCCCCCATAGAGTAGCCGCGCCGATCTCTTTGCCTCAACTGTTACCCATACATCGATGTGTTTTTGTGGAGGGGAAGGAAATGTGCCTCTGATCCCTCTCTCTCTCCTCTCACGCCGCCAAGGACAGATGGCACTTGAAATTATAGACGTGAGGTTTGGTTAAAGTGTACCGGGTTGGGTTGTAATGGTAGATGTAATAAGAGCACGCTGTTACGTTACTCAGAGAGAGAGAGAGAGAGCAGGGTATGTGTGTGACAAGTTATGCAGTTGCTTTACTAAATTTTACCCGTATCAAACCAGGTGATCAGTACAAAATGAGAGTATTAAAAAAATGAGAGAGAGAGAGTGAGAGTATATTATATTTAGCCTTGAGTTCTTCATATTGGTGAAACACTTGATGTACGTGCATGACAGCGAGTGATCTATTTATACTTTTTAGTAGCAGCGATGTTATCC
>JACEEZ010018746.1:1706885-1709385 GCA_016584305.1 Chionoecetes opilio
TCTGTGTGTTTACTGTCCTGTTATCTGTAATTACATTATTTCTACGACGATATTCACTCTATTACTAGTTCCGCCTGTCCCGCTGTTTTGCGAAATATTGTCAAGGCGCGAAATCCTGTAAACCTCCATTCATCGCTCTTATTTCACTGGTTTTACAGGTTAACTGCTGCCCTGATACATGTTACAGGCAACAGCGAGTCACTAGCTTCCCATGAGAACACTTACAAGTAATAATAGTTACTCAAAAGCTTAAATTATCCACGTCAAAAACAGTCAGGTGTATGGTTTTTATCATGTATTATTTTATCAACTATTATTACTTGTAAGTGTTCTCATGGGAAGCTAGTGACTCGATGTTGCCTGTAACGTGTATCGGGGCAGCAGTTAAGCTGTAAAATTTGTGAAATACGATAGATGAATGGAGGGGTCGACAGGATTTTGCACTGATAAGATTTCGCGCAACACCGCCACGTGTTGTTTTTCTCTGACGTCACGTATCGTGACGTATGAAGCCGTGAGAAGCGGGGCCCAGGGCTCGCTTCCTCCGGCTTCTTAAAAGTGCCTCGAGTTAACAGAAAACGCAAGCTGCAAGAAGCCGGCTTCTTACGGCTTCCTCAACAAAATTCGCCTCATGTCCTCTCCGCTCGTCCCCTTCCTCCTCCCTCTCCCTCTCTCTCTCCCTTCCTCCATGCCTCACTTACGCTATTGATCAAGAGTAGCTACAGTGGTTATTGTTTCTCCCCAGGGGTTGCCATTGCGCCATCAATATGTATGTAGCTAACTAGACGTGTTACTTTCTTGCGGTGAACTAGGGGGTCACTGGGAACGCGCTCATCTTGTGTTGGAGCCTACCTACAAGTGCTAAGCTGAATTTTTTTTTTTCTCTCTCTCTCTCTCTCTCTCTCTCTCTCTCTCTCTCTCTCTCTCTCTCTCTCTCTCTCTCTCTCTCTCTCTCTCTCTCTCTCTCTCTCTCTCTCTCTCTCTCTCTCTCTCTCTCTCTCTCTCTCTCTCTCTCTCTCAATGGGGAAAGCAGTCTATAGCCGTGTAGTGCAGCGTCGTAAAGGTGATGCGAGATACAGTGGAGCCTTAATCTGCAACAGTCTACGGGCGCGATAAGACATGTTTGTGAAGCTTTACCCAGATTTAGCTTCTCGATTTTCTGTGATGTATTTATGTGTGATTAAACCTTTTCGTATACACACCCACAACCGCACACACACACATACCCACCCACCCACCCACCCACCCACCTACCTACCCACCTACCTACCCACCCACCCACCCACCCACCCACCCACCCACCACCCACCCCCCCACCCACACCCACCCACACACACACACACACACACACAAACCCGTCACACACAAACCCGTCACACACAAACCCGTCACACACACACACACACACACACACACACACACACACACACACACACACACACACACACACACACACACACACACACACACACACACACACACAACGTTGCGTATTATTTTGTTTTCATGACTCCAGTTGTTACTAGGGTTGAAAATACCTGAAATGGTGCCTTTGTAGCATTATAATATGATGGTGCAACGCTTTATATAAGTTGGCGTCTGTAAACAATATATAAATTACACAAATATACATAATAATGCACAAAATAGGTTGATATTACGATTATATTATTGTATAACATTTATTTTATTGACGTGTAATTGGTGTTTGTATTTACATCTTTCTATCTTCCGCTTGTGCAGGTTGGTGACCTCTGAACGGCGCAAGCATGGACACCAAGCCGCTGTAGTGGCGCTCGCCGCTGTGCTCGCCTGCCGGGGGGAGTGTGAGGACATGCCGGCAGTAGCTTCCCTCCACACATAGCAGCAGCAGCACCAGCACCAGCAGCAGCAGCCTCAGTGCACGGATGTTTGAGACGGACCGCCAAGGAGAAGGAAGACCTAAGTGTGTGTGATGCGTCTCAACTACAGTGCTGGTCCTGTTTCCTCCTTGTTCCGTACCGCGTGCGCCGCTTGCGTGTGCCATCCGTGACGTCACTGTCTCTCGCGCGTGCGAACCGTGACGTCACTCCCTAAAGATGATTGACGGCAAGACTCCACCCTCGCTCAGCCCGACGGTGCCCTCCATGGGGTGAGTCTCAGACGGCCTTTGTTTTGACAGTACTCTCTCTCTCTCTCTCTCTCTCTCTCTCTCTCTCTCTCTCTCTCTCTCTCTGCAAAGAGCACCTGGGAAGCGCTTTCATACACACAGACACACACACACACACGTCACACACACACACACACACACACACACACACACACACACACACACACACACACACACACACACACACACACACACACACACACACAGTCACACACACACATGGGTACTCCGTAGTGTAGGGGTAGCACGCTCGGTTCACAACCGAGAAGTCCCGGGTTCGATCCCCGGGCGGAGCGGAAACAGATGGGCTGTTTCCTTAATACCCGAGCCCCTGTTCACCCAGCAGTGAAT
>JACEEZ010018746.1:1714385-1724385 GCA_016584305.1 Chionoecetes opilio
AAGATAAATAATAGAAAGGAAGAGAGAGAGAGAGAGAGAGAGAGAGAGAGAAGAGAGAGAGAGAGAGAAGAGAGAGAGAGAGAGAGAGAGAGAGGAGAGAGAGAGAGAGAGAGAGAGAGAGAGACATATGCATGGAATAGAGGAGGAAATGAATGAATAATTGGAGAGATAATCCAAGAGTGTGTGGGTGGATTGCAAAGAAGAAAAGCCCCGTGTTCCGTGAAAGACAATAAGTGCGGCGGTGTAGAAAGGACCGTGATGAACCTTGAAGCCGAATTTGTAGAGAATCAATATAATGTAAAATAATACGTTTGAAGAATACTAAAGAAGAATGATAATGAAGCAGATCAAGGAAGGCAGGAAAAACATGCTCGATAATTTGGCTCATCCATAGTATGATAGAAAATGGAGGAAGATATTAGGAAAATGAATGCGAGGGAAGAGAAAGAGAAAAAAGGAGTGATGATAAGATAACGACATGATAGGAAAGCAAATCTCAATGATATGGAAAGGTTATTGCAGTTATCTCAGATATAAAGTTTTCTTCATAGGTACGTGTGTGTGTGTGTGTGTGTGTGTGTGTGTGTGTGTGTGTGTGTGTGTGTGTGTGTGTGCATCGTTCCGTTACGTTCATATCTGGGTACTTGAAACACCACTTATGTTTGCAAATGCTATCCGACGAGTTTTGCAAAGTTGCATTCCGTGTAGGTACTCGTGTGTGTGCGTGCGTGCGTGTGCGCGTGTGTGTGTTTGTACCGTATACAACGAAGTGTTTTCGTTCGTGTGCGTGTGTGGCGAGGAGGTGAGGAATATGGAACAGTGTAAAGTAAGGAGAAGAGGAAGACGGCAGGGGTGAGAAGAAGGGAAGGACGGACTGTAGAGCACGAAGGAAGAGGTGAATGGAACAGCACAGTGAAGATTAAGTGATAGCAGAAACACTGAAGAAATATGTAGGAAAAGCAATGATAAATAGACAACAGTGAAATCAAGAAAGGGAAATGTGACTGATATATAGGGACAGCGGCGGAACTTCAAAGGGAGAGAAGAACGGATCAATAGTAACACACAAGCGGCGGGAAAAAATAGCAAAGCGAAAAATATAGGAAAGGTAAACGCAATCATCCGCGAACTGAAAGGAAATACAGATAGGGAGGGAAGCGATAGGTTGTCACAGGTCGCAAGAGGAGGAAGAGGAGGACGGAGGGGTGCCAGGGAAGTAGCGGCGGGCAGTTGTAATACGTATTGAACCGGGCGTGTGGGAGGGGAAGGGGATGTGATGAACGTGTTAGGGTGTTGCTGGTGGTGGTGGTGGTGGTGGTTGCACGTGGCAGGGGTTACCAATATTGGTATACCTGTCCCAACACCAAAAAATACCTTTAGTGATGTTATGCATTTCTCTTTTATTCATAACCAACACCACCAACAACAATATCAACAATTATAATAACCACAGTATTGTTATCAACATCACCATCACCACCACAGCTTGCATCATACCAAAGACTACTGTATAGAGTAGTCTTTGATCATGCTTATAATAACACATACTGTTGTTAAACTTTGCTCCTGCACCACCACCACCTGAACACAATGTACCTGTACTGGGGAGGCGGTAGCGGAGCGGTTAGAGTCTCCGACTGGCGTTCTCGGTGACCCGAGTTCGATCCCCGAAGAAACCCAAAACCTTTCTGCACCGTCGAGTGGCCTAAGAACATCCACATGCCCTGCCTATCAACTCTACCTTCGACTGCGAGTGCATCGGAGGACACAGGGGGGCGGCATGACCCTCTAATCACAGGCGTCACTGTAAGAATCCTGCCTGCGCCACCAACGGGCAAGGACCAACCATCAGAACCCTCAAGGGAACCTCCAGAGCCTACCATCCGAGCCCTGGGTCACCACTGCCTACAGGCGCTATAGGCACAAATGTACAAAAAAAAAAAAAAAAAAAAAAAAATACAAGCTATCTAGTGGTTAGTCATACCTATCTACCTATACCTACACCATTACACTACCTACACCATATCTACCTACCTATATATACTACAGCATGAAGGGTGAAAATACTGCCCCACATCACTCACCACCACCACAACATCTTCAACCTTGCATCAACACCACCACCAACCACAGCCTCTACACCACTTACCATCTCTCAACCACCACACTTCAATACTTCACAACACTTCGAAAATTTACATCCCAACAACCACTGCTAACAATTAAACGACTGGACATCACCTACCACTGCCACCACTACCACCTACCACCACCACCACCACCACCACTACTACTACCACCACCACTGTTCTCTGCGCTCCACCGGGTTCAGTTTCGTCAATAACAGTGTGGTGGTGGTGGTGGTGGTGTTGGTGTCCCTTCGTGCACCCACCCCTTTAGTTCATAGGGGGTCCCCATACATTCTCTCTCTCTCTCTCTCTCTCTCTCTCTCTCTCTCTCTCTCTCTCTCTCTCTCTCTCTCTCTCTCTCTCTCTCTGCTTACCTCCACGTTCGCTGTTCAAATCCTTTTTCCATTTTTCCCCTTTCACCCTCCATGCACCCTCTTTCAGTGATCCCCCCTTTTTTTCCCTATTCCCCTCTCCTCACCCTTCAACATCCCCTCTCTTACCCTTCCGTGTCTCCCTTGGCCATGGTATTTAATGTTTCTCCCCTTCTCCTCCCCTTCTTCCTCCCCTTCTTCCTTCCCTATCCCCTCGTCCTACTTTAGTGAGTAATTTCAATTCCCCTTCTATTTTCATTTGGACCCCTCGTCACCCCTTTCCTCTACTAACACCCCCTTCCCTCTTGTCCCCTTAGTTGAGTGAGGGGTGTTGAGGGGAAAAACAGAAGCATGAGTAGAGAATCAATGCTTGTATGTGCCAGGTATGAGAGGAAAGAGATACAGTACACACGTGGGCCTTGAAATATTTGTTTATGTATGTGTAAATGTATGTGTAGGTGTGTGTGGGGGGGGGGGGGCATGGAGGTGTGTATGGACACGCGCACATCCCCCCTTCCCCTTTTTCCCCTCTCCCCCACAAAGGAAATAGCACTGCATCGTAAAGGGAGTGACAGGGAGTTGCAATGAGAAGCCTCCCCCCCCCCCCCTCTCTCTCTCTCTCTCTCGTCTCTCTCTCTCTCGTCTCTCCTCTCTCTCATCTTCTCTCTCTCTCTCTCTCTCTCTCTCTCTCTCTCTCTCTCTCTCTCTCTCTCTCCCTGTGTCCATGCATCACTCTCCCTCCCTTCCCCTCTCTCGCTCTCCCAACTCTCCTTCCCCTCGTAGCAGTACCTCTATATCACCCAGCCTCTCAACCCCTCTTCCTGCACCCCTGGTTCTCTCTCTCTCTCTCTCTCTCTCTCTCTCTCTCTCTCATCCTCTCTCTCTCTCTCTCTCTCTCTCTCTCTCTCTCTTGAGTTGTCTGCTACTGTTTCTCCCGCTCCCTTCCTCTTACTCTTCCTCTTACTCTTCCTCCTCCTGCTAGGCCGTCCATATCCGCCTTAAATCTTACCATGATCCTCTTCCCGCTCTCTTCCCTTTCCCTCCCTCATGCAGGCAAGGAAGGTAGGGATCAAACTCAAACCCAACCTCTTTTATCCTACCTGCCTTCATTGCTCTCTCTCTCTCTCTCTCTCGTCCTCTCTCTCTTCTCTCTCTCCTCTCTCTCTCTCGTCTCTCTCTCCCCTCTCTCTCTCTCTCTCTCTCTCTCTCTCTCTCTCTCTCCTCTCTCTCTCTCTCTCTCTCTCTTCGTGGTTCTAGAAACAAAAATATACAGAGAGGGAGAGAGAGAGAGAGAGAGAGAGAAGGGTACGTAGGTTAGCCGACTGACTTCTTTCCTTTCTTTTCTTGTTTTTCTTTCTTCACCTGAACTTAACTTGTCGGTCGTGATCTGTAATTATCGTCCTGCATACGCCATCGGTCATCCACGGTCGCCGCACGTCAGGCAGGCGCACGGGGAGCGAGGGGAAGCAGGGCGCTGCACGCAGTGGTAGGCTGCCGGCATACGCAGTTTTTATTACTGACGCCACGGAAAAGAAATAAGAGTCATCTTGGTGGGGTTTTGATAATGTGGTGATGTACGTGGTAATAGTATAATGTAATAGTATGTAGAGTAGTAGTATAAGTAGTAATAGTAGTTGTAGTAATAGTAGTTGTATAAATAGTATTAGTAGGGGAGAGAGAAAGAGAGAAAAAAAGTCTGACCAATAGAAATATTATACAGATCATATCGCGCGCGCACGCACACACATGTACACACATACGCACAGGCACACACACACACACACACACACACACACACACACACACACACACACACACACACACACACACACACACACACACACACACACACACACACACACACATACATACATAAACACCATCATAACGGTGTACAGTGTATAATGGTGATAGCGTCTCGATGGTCCAGTGAAGAGGACATTGGCGCGCCATTCTGTGGTTAACCGGTTCGAATCCCCGCTCGGTCCTGGGCATTTTTCACTGACATTCGGGTGGTTACTGTGCACCTTGAGCAAGGGGATAGAGTGTGTGTGGTGGTGAGGTCCCAGCATTACCCAAAGATCGGTCCAGTAGACGAGCTTTCTCCGGGAGGGTAAAACTGGCGATCGTGAGTCTAACTCGCGTGGACAAGACCGTGGTGATTACACACACGCACACACACACACACATACACACACACATACACACACACACACACACACACACACACACACACACACACACACACACACACACACACACACACACACACAGTGGGAATCTATTACAGATATACATCAATGTCTGCAGAATAAGAAGAAAGGAGAAAGGTGGGCAGATTGGAGAGAGAGAGAGAGGGGGACCTGGAGAGGTAAGACGTGCCGAGTATAGGGGGCCATGTATCACCACATACCAGGCGGCCCTTCCTTTTTATCCTGGTGAATGGTAAGAACGTTGAGGCAAAGCGTCTTTACACCTTCGCAGGGCCGAGGGAGCTACCGGCACCTGCATTCCTCGCCCACCTTTACCTGTAGCCCCCCACAGTCCCCCCACACCCTCCCCCCCTCCTTACCTTCCCTCCCCCCACACCCTCATCCCTCCCCCCTCCTTACCGCCTTCTCTCCCATCTTGTTCTCATTATCTTTTATTTTTTATTCCTTTCCCTCATGGGTCACCCCCTTCCCTCTCCTCCCTTCTTTGCCTCCTATTTTGTACCTTGGTTCGTGTCTTTGATCTCCATCGTATTCATTCATCCACTGCATTCACCCCATCTCGTCTCTCTCTCTCTCTCTCTCTCTCTCTCTCTCTCTCTCTCTCTCTCTCTCTCTCTCTCTCTCTCTCTCTCTCTCTCTCTCTCTCTCTCTCTCTCTCTCTCACACCAATTTCATCCCTTGTGGAGGTTGATATTGTTTCTAAATACTATTCCTGTCCTGCATCCAACGAGCCGCATAACATTCTTATTTTGTTCCATTGGACCTGAAAACTTTGCCCATTTCGGAGTATCGTTGCTTATACCGACGTGTTTCTGATATCAGGTAAATGCATGCTATAATCGCCCTTTTTTTTTTCTGTGTAATGACTATCTATTATTATTAACGCTATTATTTCGTTATTATTATTATTATTATCATTGTTATTATTATTAGTATTGTTGTTATTATTAATATTACACACGGTACATCGGACGTATGACAGCACTCCAGGAACGTTCAGAAGTCAGATAAGAACAGCGTAGTAAGTCTTCACCCTGGAATATGTATGTATGTGTGTATGTAGTGTGTGTGTATATATATATATATATATATATATATATATATATATATATATATATATATATATATATATATAAAACTTTAGGGGCTTGAGCGGGCTTTGAACTCGCGTCCAGCTGAACGCCAGACAAAGATGTTTCCATCAAACCACGCAAATAGTGTGTGTGTGTGTGTGTGTGTGTGTGTGTGTGTGTGTGTGTGTGTGTGTGTGTGTGTGTGTGTGTGTAAATATGAGGCAACACAAACCTAATAAACATGTTAACATCAACATTATCATCTCCAACATCTATTAGTATACACAGTTTACACACATATATATATATATATATGTATATATATATATATATATATATATATATATATATATATATATATATATATATATATATATATATATATATATATATGTGTGTGTAAACTGTGTATACTAATAGATGTTGGAGATGATAATGTTGATGTTAACATGTTTATTAGGTTTGTGTTGCCTCATATTTACACACACACACACACACACACACACACACACACACACACACACACACACACACACACACACACACACACACACACACACACACACACACACTATTTGCGTGGTTTGATGGAAACATCTTTGTCTGGCGTTCAGCTGGACGCGAGTTCAAAGCCCGCTCAAGCCCCTAAAGTTTTTTCGATGACAGCGCAAGCAGTTACTTTCCCCCTTGAGAAAGTGAGTGGGGTATGTGTGGTGTGAGGTCCCATCTTTGTCCACAGATCAGTCTATGAACTCGCATGTTCTTTCTTGAAAGTCTTATGTTCTTATGTTAACAGCTGGAGATTGCGTGTCCAGCGCGTTAGCAGGCCGTGGGTGAATCACGCACTCACATTATTACCTCGTCATATTATTTTAGTCTGGTCTAAAAAGAGACGAGATCAAAATAGCCACAGTTACCCCCAAAAAAACCTAACCAATCAATATTACTAAAAACTGAATGCGTATTTGTGATTCATGTGTTATCCTTCCTGCCATCCCATCCATCCCTCCTTCCTTCCTTCCTTCTATCCTATCTAATTTTCTTTCTGTTTTCCATCCTTCCCACTTTCCCTCCTCCTTTTCGTTTCTGCTTTCTTCATTCCTTCGTACAATCCTTCCTTCGTTCGTACCTTCCTTCCTTCCTTCCTTCCCTTCCCTATTTATTACTGATTATACTCTTCCCGAACCCGTTGCGGACACGTTGCGGACACGTTGAAGGAGGTGCAGGTATAGCAGAGTGCTGAACCGACACTTTTCATAAATAATCTTCTAAACAGCATCGGAAACCTATATCCATAAGTTGAATAGAAAAAAATATAAGGGGAATTTTTTTTTTCACCTTCCTATGAGTTGCTGGAGGCAGGAAAGGAGAGGATGGTCGAGGTGAATAGTGTCGTGTGGTTATCCAAACGAAGAATCCCATGGAGCAGTTATTGAACCTCCTTGCTACTGAGGATAAAGTATAGGAATGGATGTTACTTCGTTTGTTGAAAGTGGGATGTAATTTTTGCTGTTTGTGGTGTGTGGGTGTGGGTGTGGGTGTGGGTGGGTGGGTGGGTGGGTGGGTGGGTGGGTGTAGGGTCTCTGTATAAGAACTTCGAACAGAAGGACAGAATTCGGAACTTTGCGGTGATCCTTTGTGTTCAGTTTACATGGTTTTGTTCTAAGCCACACTCGTTTCCAAAGCGGAGGAACGTTAAGTGCTCAGTACAGAGATGAAACTATGTAGTCTGTCTAGTATTTGAACGAAGATGAACGTATACCCTCTGGTCGGCGTATACTTTGACAAGCCAATTAAAACTTATCTTGAAACATGATTATTGTGGAGTAATTTACGAAAAAAAGTGTAGGACATCAACCCGAGCTTTCCCTCCAGACGACCCTTCTGCAGAAAACCAAGAATATTAGTTACACATCCACAACAGGAACTACCTAGTGTAGGTCTCGCGGCCTCTTGTAGCTTCCTTATTTTTATTATGTTCTTATGTTATCCACATTATCCTTCTTCTCCTTCCACATTATTTACCTCCATATTCACTCATTTGATCGTCAGGCAGAAACTAATCTTATCTACAGATCAAACCTATTCACTGATAAGAAATGCCAAGGTTTTATACATATCTTCCTGATTACAATACCTGAATAAATCAACCTATTATGAAGCTCACGCAGTCATAATTCTGACTTTCCGGTCATAATTGAACCCGTTGAAACCCAGAACGTAATTTCCATTGTAATTTGGGTATACCTTAAGACGATTTTTGTGAATATAACCAATATGTTATAGATATGACGTGTTTAGTATCCTTGTCCACTAACTAATTTGGTATATTCAGTTACTTTTTGTAATTATATGGCTCGACAACAGACAATGTTTTATAGCAAAGGAAAGATCTGGGCGTGAAGGGGTTAAAGCTGAATAAGTACGTAACATTTACAAGCACAGAATTCCTACATAGACCCGTAGGTTGTGTATTTTATATAGTGTCCTTGCCAATCAGTGTTGTGTTGCAGTAAGAGGTGAAAAAAAGTGAAAAGAAGAAAGAAAAAAATTGGTTGGTGAAGGGAATCTTAGTCTGCCTTCACTCCGGGCGGCGCCGCAGAAGGTGTGGTGCGCCTTGGTCTGAATTTCATTACCAGTTTTATGATCTCCAGTGACGATTTAATGTGGAGGCAGCCCGCACGAGACAATAAACCCGGGCAGCTCGTCCACTTCCTCCTTTTAGTAATTTCTGACGTTCACTCGTTCTGAAGGTTTATTGTAGGGCGTGGGAAGGAACGGCGGGTGGGTATGGGGGAGGTAGGAAAGATGTGTGTGAGTGTGGGTGTGGGTGTGAGTGTGAGTGTGAGTGTGTGTGTGTGTGTGTGTATGAGAGAGAGAGAGAGAGAGAGAGAGAGAGAGAGAGAGAGAGAGAGAGAGAGAGAGAGAGAGAGAGAGAGAGAGAGATTGTCATATACGATGAAGGCAAGGCAAGGAAAGTTTGTGGACAGCAGCGAGTGATTGTGACAGAAATGGTGCACGGTAGTGGACAACGATGATGCAGTCTGAGGATAAACAGACAAACCGAGACAGGGAGACGTAGACAGACAGAGGTAGAGAGGATCAGGGAACAGAGAAGAACGTAATTGCCTCATTCCTTTTGTCTTTCCGTATTAATCGAATTTGAACTTTATAATCGAAAAGTGTTCATGTTTTCATTACTGTTGCAAGTTGGCCCGACGCATGTTTTTTGAGGAGGAGAAGGATGGAGAAGGAAAAAGAAAAGCTATATGTGATAAATAAGAGAGATCAGATGAAGGAACAATAAAGGGTATGGAGAAAAAAAGTCAAACGCAAAATTTACAAGAGGTGAGATCTTTGGAAAATATTTTTGGAAGGGTGGGTAAGCTAATAGATAGTCTAGTATACTCTGCTATATCATATTGCACTAAATCGTCTAGTATAGTTGTAGTATATCCTTCTAGCACAAATGATAATAAGTAATCGGGGTAAAACAACGAATCAGTGCATCAGGATCGCAAATTTTGACCTTTTATAGAAATTATGTGCATGCAAATGTTCCCGGACAAAAGAAACAACAACCAGACAATACATAATCTATTCCATTTTTTTTGGGGGGGAGGGGGCGCAAACTATAATTTGAACCTGTTTGGGGGGGTATGGTTACTGTACCCCCCCTCCCCCCTAGAACCCGCCAGTGGGTGAGGAGAAAAAAGTAGATGAAGAAGAAAACCAGGATAAACTAGAGGAAATGCCACGAAAACAAGAACAAGAGTAAATAGAAAAATAGCAAAAAATGAAAAAAATATCAAGAACAGGATCTGATTATAAAAGACAAGAGAAAACAAATAGTAAAAAGAGGATGAACAAAAACCAAAAGTGGTTGCTTTACTACTACTACTACTACTACTACTACTACTACTACTACTACTACTACTACTCACCACCACCACCACTGCTACTACTACCACTGCTACTGCTACCACTATTACCTTGGACAAAATATGAACTAATAAAGCATGCACAACGAGAGACCTAGACAACAGACAGACAGACAAAAAACTATAATAAGACCAGTAAGAAGAAGAAAAGGAGGAGGAGGAGAAGAAGAGGTCATCGGCGACAGGTTTCCAAGGGCGTGCAACCGGTAAGTCAGGGGAGGAGGAGGAGGAGGAAGAAGAAGAAGCCTGGAGAAGGGCGAACCGTCTGGCGTC
>JACEEZ010018746.1:1729385-1741885 GCA_016584305.1 Chionoecetes opilio
AACCGTTCTTAAACCCTTCACGCCCAGATCTTTCCTTTGCTATAAAAAATCGTGTTGTTAGCCATAAAATTACGAAAAGTAACAGTATACCAAATTAGTTAGTCGACAAGGATACTAAACAGGTCATATCTGTAAAATATTGCTTATATTCACAAAAAATCGTCTAATGGTATACCCAAATTACAATTGAAATTACGTTCTGGGTCTCAAGGGGTTAAGCTTTCGTTTGAAATATTGGCACCGAATTAGACAAGTAATTCCGCGACTATTCTGAAACGTGCATGGAATGATATAAGACTATGTTTGTAAGGCGTTGTAAAAGTCATGATCGATGCTAGTTCTACAGTATACGTAAAAAAACTGTCCATGTCGATACATAACTTGCCTAACCCTATGAATGCGTCTACAAAAACTTTCCCTTGTACGGGAAGATTCAGGGAACAGAGTATTTAAGGAATTAATCAAACAGAAGAAAACATTGCAGAACGTGTGTGTGTGTGTGTGAGTGTGCGTGTGTCTGTGTGTGTGTGTGTGTTCGGCCTGGAGCATCACGTAGTTATCATCACAAGTGTAAAGGACACAACAGGTTTCCGTCAACAGCAGCTGTGTATGTTAGCCGCGGCCTGTTTGTCTGGGTCTCCGCGCGGCCGTAATGTAGTAACCATGAGTTCGAGGGCTAATGTTCGTCTTGTGTAAGTTATGGTTTATTGTCATTGTCCCGGTGTGACGGAGGACTGCTTGTGCTGCGTTGCTGGCGATTCACGGAGGAGGCGCAGGAAAGAATGAGAGAGAGAGAGAGAGAGAGAGAGAGAGAGAGAGAGAGAGAGAGACTTTAATAAAAAAACGCAACTGATAATTGTAAAAAAAGGGGGGCGGTTATTTGCACAAGGAGATACAAGGGAGCCTACAATTAATAGGCTCAATTATTTACATTTTTACAATCTTACAAAACAGAGAGAGAGAGAGAGAGAGAGAGAGAGAGAGAGAGAGAGAGAGAGAGAGAGAGAGAGAGAGAATGTTTGGGGGGTATAAGGATGGGTAGCAATGATGGTGTGGACTTCAGTCTTGTCTTTGTAAGGCTATCGTGGACATGAGGCAGAAAATGGCAGCTCATGAACACTAAAGAAAAACGTGACAAAATCTGTGCAGACCATTGATTTAGAACATTGGTGAAGAAAAAACAAATATATTAATCCCCATGACTCAATAATATGTGCAGGGTACTGTGGTGAAGTTTATGGTAGATAGACATGACACTGGCACAAACAACGCACGCTAAGGCAGGAATAAGGCGACCCTCAGTGAAGGAAGGCAAGGTAGACCACTGCTGATATTCTGGTGAGTGGTAGAAGTAAGCTTATAGTCTATTTTTTTTAACGAGGCAAAAATTCCGTTCTATCTTACGGTTTCATACTTAAAGTTACGCCTATGTTTACCTGATAATATGGTTAACTATGATAAAATACAACTGAAATTAAGAAGAAGCGTAGTATTCCCTTCTCCTGGCATCAAATATCAGTCAGTAAGCAGCAAGGGGTAAGGATTTTTCACCTTGTTAAAAAAACCAGACTATAGTCATGAAATCCTTTGTTATCTTACCCACTCACTCCACGATTTCATATGAATCGTGGCGAGAGAAGAAGGGAAAGAGAAGAGACTGCGCCCCAGCCTTGGACAGGCGATTATTATTATTATTATTGTTATAGCTGTGGTTCTCTGTCTCCCTTTACGAGAGTTTTATTATACTTTGTAGTTGAGTTTCGTGTGAGCCTCTGACTAGTGTTGGGGGTGTGGAGGGGGGGGGGGGGTTTGGGTGACAACGTCGTAGATGCCATGGTTTGCCCCGTACACTGTGTGCTTAATGTAGGGCCACCATGAGACTGTTAAGAAGAAACTATGAATTCTCACGAGTCCTTTCTACACACGTGCGCACACACAATGATGGTCCACCTCTGAAATGATTTACAGACGCCACCAACGCCACACCTTCGCCTGTAGAAGGAAGGAAGAACACGTGAGGCTTGATGAATAGTGTATGGTGGCGTGAGGCGAATGTGTGTAGGGCCGCTCGCAACCCCCACGAGAGAGAGAGAGAGGAGAAGAGAGAAGAGAGAGAGAGAGAGAGAGAGAGAGAGAGAGGAGGAGAGAGAGAGAGAGGAGGAGAGAGAGAGAGAGAGAGAGATGAGAGAGAGAGAAGAGAAGAGGGAGAGAGAGGTATATACATGAGAGAGAGAGAGAGAGATACTATACGGAAAAAGACTATACAGGAGGAGAGAGAGAGAGTACTATACATGCAGAGAGAGAGAGAGAGAGAGTACTATACAGAGAAAAAAAACAAGAGTACTATACAGAGAGAGAGAGAGAGAGAGAGTACTATACATGCAGAAGGAGTACAATGCAGGAGACTACATGCAGAGAGAGTACTATACATGCAAGAGAGTATATACTGCAGAAGAGTACTATACATGCAAGAGTACTACATGCAGAGAGATACTATACATGCAAGACATCATGCAGAAGTACTATACATGCAGAGAGTACTACTGCAGAGAGTACTATACATGCAGAGATACATAAGCAAGAGACTATACATGCAGAGAGAGAGTACTATACATGCAGAGAGAGAGTACTATACATGCAGACAGAGTACTATACATGCAGAGAGTACTATACATGCAGAGTAATCATGCAGAGAGTACTATACATGCAGAGAGAGAGTACTATACATGCAGACGAGAGTTACTATACATGCAGAGAGAGTACTATACATGCAGACAGAGTACTATACATGCAGGAGAGTACTATACATGCAGAGAGTACTATACATGCAGAGTACTATAGCAAGAGTACTATACATGCAGAGAGAGAGTACTATACATGCAGACAGAGTACTATACATGCAGACAGAGTACTATACATGCAGAGAGAGTACTATACATGCAGAGAGAGTACTATACATGCAGAGAGTAGAGTACTATACATGCAGAGAGAGAGTACTATACATGCAGAGAGTACTATACATGCAGACAGATTACTATACATGCAGAGAGAGTACTATACATGCAGACAGAGTACTATACATGCAGAGAGATACTATACATGCAGAGAGAGGTACTATACATGCAGAGAGAGTACTATACATGCGAGTATACATGCAGAGAGAGAGTACTATACATGCAGAGAGTACTATACATGCAGAGAAGATACTATACATGCAGAGAGAGTACTATACATGCAGAGAGTACTATACATGCAGAGAGATTACTATACATGCAGAGACTATCATGCAGAGAGTACTATACATGCAGAAGATTACTATACATGCAGAGAGAGAGTACTATACATGCAGAGAGAGTACTATACATGCAGAGAGATACTATACATGCAGAGAGAGTACTATACATGCAGAGAGAGTACTATACATGCAGAAGTACTATACATGCAGAGAGCTAACAGCAGAGTACTATACATGCAGAGAGTACTATACATGCAGAGAGTACTATACATGCAGAGAGAGATACTATACATGCAGAGAGTACTATACATGCAGACAGATTACTATACATGCAAGGAGTACTATACATGCAGAGAGTACTATACATGCAGAGCAGATTACTATACATGCAGAGAGTACTATACATGCATATATACATGCAGACAGAGTACTATACATGCAGGAGAGTACTATACATGCAGAAGAGTACTATACATGCAGACAGAGTACTATACATGCAGAGAGTACTATACATGCAGAAGAGTACTATACATGCAGAGAGTACTATACATGCAGAGAGTACTATACATGCAGAGAGAGTACTATACATGCAGAAGATTACTATACATGCAGAGAGGAGTACTATACATGCAGAGAGAGTACTATACATGCAGAGAGTACTATACATGCAGAGAGTACTATACATGCAGAGAGAGAGTACTATACATGCAGAGAGTACTATACATGCAGAGAGAGTACTATACATGCAGACAGATACTATACATGCAGAGAGAGTACTATACATGCAGAGAGAGTACTATACATGCAGACAGAGTACTATACATGCAGAGAGTACTATACATGCAGACAGAGTACTATACATGCAGAGAGTACTATACATGCAGAAGAGTACTATACATGCAGAGAGAGTACTATACATGCAGAGAGAGTACTATACATGCAGAGAGAGAGTACTATACATGCAGAGAGAGTACTATACATGCAGAGAGAGAGTACTATACATGCAGGGCAGATTACTATACATGCAGAGACAGAGAGTACTATACATGCAGAGAGTACTATACATGCAGAGAGAGACGTACTATACATGCAGAGAGAGAGTACTATACATGCAGAGAGAGAGTACTATACATGCAGACAGAGTACTATACATGCAGAGGAGTACTATACACGCAGAGGAGTACTATACATGCAGACAGATTACTATACATGCAGAGAGTACTATACATGCAGAGACAGATTACTATACATGCAGAGAGGTACTATACATGCAGAGAGAGTACTATACATGCAAGAGAGAGTACTATACATGCAGAAGATTACTATACATGCAGAGAGTACTATACATGCAGAAGAGAGTACTATACATGCAGACAGAGTACTATACATGCAGACAGATACTATACATGCAGAGAGAGGTACTATACATGCAGACAGATTACTATACATGCAGACAGAGTACTATACATGCAGACAGATACTATACATGCAGACAGTACTATACATGCAGACAGATTACTATACATGCAGACAGAGTACTATACATGCAGACAGATTACTATACATGCAGACAGAGTACTATACTGCAGACAGAGTCTATACATGCAGACAGAGTACTATACATGCAGACAGAGTTACTATACATGCAGACAGTACTATACATGCAGACAGAGTACTATACATGCAGACAGATTACTATACATGCAGACAGAGTACTATACATGCAGACAGATTACTATACATGCAGACAGAGTACTATACATGCAGACAGATTACTATACATGCAGACAGAGTACTATACATGCAGACAGATTACTATACATGCAGACAGAGTACTATACATGCAGACAGATTACTATACATGCAGACAGAGTACTATACATGCAGACAGATACTATACATGCAGACAGAGTACTATACATGCAGACAGATACTATACATGCAGACAGAGTACTATACATGCAGACAGATTACTATACATGCAGACAGAGTACTATACATGCAGACAGATACTATACATGCAGACAGATACTATACATGCAGACAGAGTACTATACATGCAGACAGATTACTATACATGCAGACAGAGTACTATACATGCAGACAGATTACTATACATGCAGACAGAGTACTATACATGCAGACAGATTACTATACATGCAGACAGAGTACTATACATGCAGACAGATTACTATACATGCAGACAGAGTACTATACATGCAGACAGATTACTATACATGCAGACAGAGTACTATACATGCAGACAGTACTATACATGGAGACAGATTAGTATACATGCAGAGAGAGAGTACTATACATGCAGACAGATTACTATACATGCAGACAGAGTACTATACATGCAGACAGAGTACTATGCATGCAGAGAGAGAGTACTATACATGCAGACAGAGTACTATACATGCAGGCAGAGTACTATACATGCAGAGAGAGAGTACTATACATGCAGAGACAGAGTACTATACATGCAGAGACAGAGTACTATACATGCAGAGAGTACTATACATGCAGACAGAGTACTACAGTTTGCGTGGATAATCAGTGCGCGCCTCCGAAAAGGGAATGTTTACACGTATGACGCACCATGTTTATAACAAAATAATGTAGAATATCAACACTTACAATTGTAGTTAGTATTTCGTTGCGTAGCCCTTCCTCTTGATGACCCTTTGAAGGCCACGTGGTACACTGTCAGCAAGATTTTGAAGGAACTCAGGCTTAAATTCTTCCCAACACTTTCGGAGCTCCATTTCAAGCTTGGGGGGTGTAGAGGTGTCACGTGAGCGGAGTTTGCCTTTAATGATGGCCCAAAGATTTTCTATGGGTGATATATCGGGAGAATTACCTGGCCAGTCATCTATTCTCCCAATCTTGTAGTCATCAAGCCACTGTATCACATCTAGAGCTGTGTGGCAGGATGCTCCATCCTGTTGGAAAATCTGTGCCTGTGTCTTTTCAAAGCAGGCCTCCAGGTGGTCATTTAAAAGATCAAAATACACCACTTTGTTAACAGTTGTGTTCTTTGGGAAAATAACTAAGTTCCCAATACCATGAAAAGTAAAGCAACCCCACACCATTAAACTGGGAGGGTGTTTTGTGGTCTTTCGTGTGTAGCAAGGCTCGGTGGGGTCTGAGCCGGAGCGACGGGTCACTTTTGCTGGTCCTCCTCCACTCACACAAAATGTGTTTTCGTCACTCCACAGCACAGCCCGCCACTTGTCGAGAGGCCAATCTCTGTATTTCTTTGCAAAGTGAAGCCTTTTCTTCCTTTGGCGGTCATTTATCAGTGGCTTATTCCGCGCCCGGTAACACCTGTAGCCAAGGTCACGTTTCAAAGTTTCCTGTACAGTACGAAGCGACACATTACCAAGAAGAGTATGATTTTCCTCCTTCAGTTCTCTGGCTGTAAGGCTAGGATTGGCCTCAAGCTGTCGCCTTAACACGCTCCTGGTTCTGTTACAAGTTTTTTTTTGTTTCCCAGGTTGTTTTTTTGGGAGCGGGAGATTCACCTCTCCGCCAGCCTTAAATCCGCGGATCAAATTTTGCACTGTTCTAAGCTTTAGTCCTTTAAGCTTGCAAATTTCCTTATTATTGATCCCAGCCTTGTAAAGATCAATGATTGCTTGAATCGTTGTGCCATCCGTATGTTTTCCACCCATTATGTAATCCAGCAAAAACAGGCAAAAACACGGGATGTAGGGGAACGCTGGAGGCTATAAGTTCAAAATCATGCAAACTGTCAACCGCCTATGGAGGGAGGAGAGGGAGGGAAACCTTCCCTCCCACACACCGGTGAGTGTGCAAGATGATGTACGTCGCTGTCAGACATACGATTCATGCCTTCTGCATTTTTTTATAGCTTGGGAAGCAACTTTAAATCTGCGCGGTAAATCTCGATGAACGGATTCTGGCGTAAAGATCATCCGCGCAAGCCTGTATACATGCAGAGAGAGTACTATACATGCAGAGACATAGTACTATACATGCAGAGTACTATACATGCAGACAGAGTACTATACATGCAGAGAGAGAGTACTATACATGCAGAGAGTACTATACATGCAGAGAGAGTACTATACATGCAGAGAGAGAGTACTATACATGCAGACAGAGTACTATACATGCAGAGAGAGAGTACTATACATGCAGAGAGAGAGTACTATACATGCAGAGAGAGAGAGTACTATACATGCAGACAGAGTACTATACATGCAGAGAGAGAGTACTATACATGCAGAGAGAGTACTATACATGCAGAGAGTACTATACATGCAGACAGTACTATACATGCAGAGAGTACTATACATGCAGAGAGAGAGTACTATACATGCAGACAGAGTACTATACATGCAGAGAGTACTATACATGCAGACAGAGTACTATACATGCAGAGAGAGAGTACTATACATGCAGACAGAGTACTATACATGCAGACAGAGTACTATACATGCAGAGAGTACTATACATGCAGACAGAGTACTATACATGCAGAGAGTACTATACATGCAGACAGATTACTATACATGCAGAGAGAGAGTACTATACATGCAGAGTACTATACATGCAGACAGAGTACTATACATGCAGAGAGAGAGTACTATACATGCAGAGAGTACTATACATGCAGACAGAGTACTATACATGCAGAGAGAGTACTATACATGCAGAGAGTACTATACATGCAGAGAGAGAGTACTATACATGCAGAGAGAGAGTACTATACATGCAGACAGAGTACTATACATGCAGAGAGAGAGTACTATACATGCAGAGAGAGAGTACTATACATGCAGAGAGAGAGTACTATACATGCAGACAGAGTACTATACATGCAGAGAGAGTACTATACATGCAGAGAGAGTACTATACATGCAGAGAGTACTATACATGCAGACAGAGTACTATACATGCAGAGAGTACTATACATGCAGAGAGAGAGTACTATACATGCAGACAGAGTACTATACATGCAGAGAGTACTATACATGCAGACAGAGTACTATACATGCAGAGAGAGAGTACTATACATGCAGACAGAGTACTATACATGCAGACAGAGTACTATACATGCAGAGAGAGAGTACTATACATGCAGAGAGTACTATACATGCAGAGAGAGAGTACTATACATGCAGAGAGAGAGTACTATACATGCAGACAGAGTACTATACATGCAGAGAGTACTATACATGCAGAGAGAGTACTATACATGCAGAGAGTACTATACATGCAGACAGAGTACTATACATGCAGAGAGTACTATACATGCAGACAGATTACTATACATGCAGAGAGAGAGTACTATACATGCAGAGAGTACTATACATGCAGACAGAGTACTATACATGCAGAGAGAGAGTACTATACATGCAGAGAGTACTATACATGCAGACAGAGTACTATACATGCAGAGAGTACTATACATGCAGACAGAGTACTATACATGCAGAGAGTACTATACATGCAGAGAGAGAGAGAGTACTAAACATGCAGAGAGAGAGTACTATACATGCAGAGAGTACTATACATGCAGACAGAGTACTATACATGCAGAGAGTACTATACATGCAGAGAGAGAGTACTATACATGCAGAGAGTACTATACATGCAGAGAGTACTATACATGCAGACAGAGTACTATACATGCAGAGAGTACTATACATGCAGAGAGTACTATACATGCAGAGAGAGTACTATACATGCAGACAGAGTACTATACATGCAGAGAGTACTATACATGCAGAGAGTACTATACATGCAGAGAGAGAGTACTATACATGCAGAGAGTACTATACATGCAGAGAGAGAGTACTATACATGCAGAGAGTACTATACATGCAGAGAGTACTATACATGCAGACAGAGTACTATACATGCAGAGAGTACTATACATGCAGAGAGTACTATACATGCAGAGAGAGAGTACTATACATGCAGAGAGTACTATACATGCAGAGAGTACTATACATGCAGAGAGTACTATACATGCAGACAGAGTACTATACATGCAGAGAGTACTATACATGCAGAGAGAGAGTACTATACATGCAGAGAGAGAGTACTATACATGCAGAGAGAGAGTACTATACATGCAGAGAGTACTATACATGCAGAGAGTACTATACATGCAGAGAGAGAGTACTATACATGCAGAGAGTACTATACATGCAGACAGAGTACTATACATGCAGAGAGAGTACTATACATGCAGAGAGAGAGTACTAAACATGCAGAGAGAGAGTACTATACATGCAGAGAGTACTATACATGCAGACAGAGTACTATACATGCAGAGAGTACTATACATGCAGAGAGAGAGAGAGAGTACTATACATGCAGAGAGAGAGAGAGAGTACTATACATGCAGAGAGAGAGAGAGAGAGTACTATACATGCAGAGAGAGAGTACTATACATGCAGAGAGAGAGAGAGAGTACTATACATGCAGAGAGAGAGTACTATACATGCAGAGAGAGTACTATACATGCAGAGAGAGAGTACTATACATGCAGAGAGAGTACTATACATGCAGAGAGAGAGTACTATACATGCAGAGAGAGAGTACTATACATGCAGATAGAGTACTATACATGCAGAGAGAGAGTACTATACATGCAGAGAGATTACTATACATGCAGAGAGTACTATACATGCAGAGAGTACTATACATGCAGACAGAGTACTATACATGCAGACAGAGTACTATACATGCAGAGAGAGAGAGTACTATACATGCAGAGAGTACTATACATGCAGACAGAGTACTATACATGCAGAGAGAGAGTACTATACATGCAGACAGAGTACTATACATGCAGAGAGAGAGAGAGTACTATACATGCAGAGAGAGTACTGTACATGCAGAGAGAGAGTACTATACATGCAGAGAGAGAGAGAGAGTCCTATACATGCAGAGAGAAAGTACTATACATGCAGAGAGAGAGAGTACTATACATGCAGAAAGAGAGAGAGTACTATACATGCAGAGAGAGAGAGAGTACTATACATGCAGAGAGAGAGAGAGAGAGAGTACTATACATGCAGAGAGAGAAAGAGAGTACTATACATGCAGAGAGAGAGTACTATACATGCAGAGAGTACTATACATGCAGAGAGAGAGAGAGAGAGAGTACTATACATGCAGAGAGAGAAAGAGAGTACTATACATGCAGAGAGAGAGTACTATACATGCAGAGAGAGAGTACTATACATGCAGAGAGAGAGAGAGAGAGAGTACTATACATGCAGAGAGAGAGTACTATACAGAGAGAGAGAGAGAGTACTAAAACATTAACTTTAAAAAGAGACATCGTATCTCATCCTTTTAACAGTCTGTGACATCTGGTGTTTTGAAATTAACTAGAGTAGCTTAAAGGTATATCCTTGCAATTTTTATACCGTGGGGGTTTTTTTTTTTTTTTTTTTTTTTTTTTTTTCTGTTTGAGTTCTCTGATCTGGAAGGATTTGAGTTTGGACCGATTCCTCTTCCACCCAAGCGCGGTTCTTTGTGTTAATCTTAAGAGCAATTTTGCGTTTAGTGGAGGAAGTACAAATATTTCGTTTCCAGTCGTTGTAACTCTGCAAGGTTTATGGTGGCGATGGCCTCGGTGTAGGTCACGCAGCCCCACCTTCCCTACTTCCTTATTCGTGTGTTTACTCTTTATCTTCACGTCGTCTCTCCTTCCCTTCGCTTCCATTTTGCTCTTGACATAAAGTTTGTGCGTGTTACATTTTTTATACGTCAGCGGCCACAAGTTCGTGAGAGGGACGAGTAACTTCATATTATTATCGGCAAGCCCACTCGTGTGATGGCCGACCTTAATGACGGAGACGGCTCGGCGGGTCTGCCTGGCTGCCCATAGAGCATACTGGTGCAACGCAGAGCTGGCCGTGAAGTCGCCTGCGTCCAATGGGTAGAAATTGGATTGGATGGGAAAGGATGGAATGAACTGTAGGGTGGAGAGCCTGGTGATAAAAGGAACAAGAGTGGAATTGTTACATGGCAGAACTTTCACTATCTTATCATTACCGCGACAAAGCGCCAAGCGATACAGCTGGTATACGGTAAGTTAAGAAAAGAAGAATATTTGATCAAACGTATACTATCACTTTGCTACTGAGCCTGACTCAGGTAGCAATGTTGGTCTTGGCTTGGTATTCCAGTAATCGTGAAACAGTCTTTCGAATTTTTACCTTTCAAGATCTCATTTCTGTAACTTTAAGTACTTCACGGAGAACACCTTGGTGCGCTGCTGTACCGTAATTGGTATGTATGTAAATGCCACGAGAAGAAAAAGCGAGAACATGTGAATTAATTGTAAAGATATTGTCGCTACTGTGAAGTGAATGTACTACATGGCTTGCCAGCGGCTATCTGCACTCCAGTGTTGAGGTCTTTACAATATAGCTGCAGTGTGTTGATAGATATTCAATATTCTACGGATTTGCGGTGTTCAGCAATGCCAACAACATTATAGCGCAAGTGTTGGCCTCACGTACGCACACTTGTGGACGCACCGCCGGAACACAGCTCATTCACGACTTAATTAAATAAAATCCCAGAGACTGTTTCCGGCGCCAGGCGAGGGGCGGTATCCTTTCCGGCCGACGCCCTGTTGTTGACCACCGACCCCTCACGTGTGGGAGGGGGAGGGAAGGTAGCACTACATCAGAATACATACTAAGCGATGCGCGCGCACGCACGCACGCATCGCGCTCACCCCACTACACAACCACCGGCATGGCATGCTAAGTTTGACTTCCCCGACGCTCAACACTCCGTCCCAATAAGATGTTATCTGAATCATCTTCTATAATTGAGGTGTTGCCGTTGGATAAGGCATCGGCAGGTCACCTTTATGCCGTAGGGCGCCGCCAGCCGGGACGTCCGTGGCGGCAGCCTGTCCCGCCGTCATTAGATTCGTTGCGCGCCGTGGCCGTGCAGTGCTCGCCACACACACCACGTGGCCGCGGCTGTGTGCACCGCCCTGCACTCACCCCCTTCATTCCAGCCGGCAAGGCTGAATCAAATGTTCATTTAAAACAAAGTCGAACAAACTTCTACAAAAAGTCGCCTATTGCACTTCAGTTTTACAGGCTTTACGATACATGGACAGCGTATTACCTGCCTGACCCGCGGCGCCGTGAAGGAAAGGCACATCGGGAGGAGTGTCTCTGTTCCCTCTGATAGCAGGTCGGTGATGTGAAAGGCAACGAGTGAAGCTGAAGAGTAATTTCTTAGTCTTTGC
>JACEEZ010018746.1:1746885-1771885 GCA_016584305.1 Chionoecetes opilio
ACACAATTATACACGTCCTTGGTTAGGCCGCACTTGGAATATGCCGTTCAATTCTGGTCGCCCTGTTTCGTAAAAGATCAAGCCAAATTGGAATCAGTGCAAAGAAGAGCAACCAAACAAATTCCATCTCTGCGAAATTCATCTTATGAAGAGAGACTGCGGAAACTTAATGTGTTTTCCTTAAAGGATCGTAGAATCCGTGGGGACTTGATAGAAACCTTTAAGATCCTAGAAGGTTTTGATGTCATTAATCAAGAGAACCTATTCGAGCTTTCAACTCAAGTGACAACAAGAAATAATGGTTTAAAACTAAACGGTCAACGTTGCATCACCGATCTCCGTAAAAATTATTTCAATGTTAGAGTCGTTGATCGATGGAACAAGTTACCAGCAAATGTTGTCGGAGCCAGCACAATAACTACATTCAAAAACAGACTTGACGCGCACTGTAAAGTAAATGGGTATTGATAATGCGAATTCGTATCTAGTCCCCCGTATCGATTAGTTGTAGTGGTAGTGGTAGTTGTAGTTAGTATTTTTCATATCCTATCATTCTGCAATATGAAACTTCCATGTTCCTATCCTCTTTAGGGACATGGTATCATTTTCCAACTGTTTTCTTACAAGTAGTTGATAGTAGTATGTAGTTCAGCAGATACCCTCGCTATGGACCAATAGGTCTCCTGGTGTCTGTTATTCCTATGTAATCCTATGTAATCCTCCTTCTCCTGGCATCCCTAGCCTATTGACAGACTGACAGACAGACAGACAGACAAGAGATAATGATATAATAATGTGCATTGTTATGTGGTTAGTTCGTATGTTTTGCGGACGTGCTTTGTGTGCATGTGTTTGTCTTTGTGTGTAAATGATAATAGTAATAAAAGGTTTATTGAAATTTTTGCAACACTAAGCTGTGTGTGTATATATATGTGTGAATAGAATAGAATAGAATAGAATAGAACATAATTTATTATTGCTCAGACTTTATAAATAAAGTATGGAGCACAGCTCCTATAAGATACAATACATTTGGCAGGACATTTAAAACAATACTAAATGAAACATAAAGATAAGTACTACGTAAACTGAAAGTTAGGAGAAACCCAATTGTCAATTTCCATAACATAGAAAAATAAAACACATAGAAAACATAGATACATGACACATAGAAAAATATAAATAAAGATAACTAATAACCAGATATACTTGTTAGCTTATCTAAACATGCTCAAAATTGATCTGATGAATAATGACAAGTTCTTCAAAACATTCACACTGGTACTTTGCATTAACGCAACATTCTTAAAATGCGTTGGCCTAATTGTGTAGTATTTCTGGATATACATATCCCGCAGCCTTACAATTTATCGTTAGTACATTCGAAAAGGACATGAAATTAATCTCCTACAACATTAGCAATACACTTGCTACAAAGACGATCTTCTCTGTTTACACCTGTGTATCTACCAACATTTATTGGTAGTCTAGTAGTGTGTGTGTGTGTGTGTGTGTGTGTGTGACTGTGTGTGTGTGTGTGCATGCATATGTGTGTGTGCCTGCATGCGTGCATGCGAGCGAGCACGCAGCGTGCGTGCGACGCCGTGCGTGCATATTTGTGGGTGGGTGGGCGCGTGCCTTAGTGGATTAGCATACGGAGATGTATGCCTCATTTAGTGTGTATGTATGTATATATTTGTGTATGCAAATATATACAAACCTGTACATGTAGTGTGTGCATGTACAATTTGTACATATGTATGTATGTAGAGTAGTATGTTTGGAAATCCGTTTAAGTAAAAGGTAAGTGGGTTGAGTAGCATCAGCATTGTTTCTTACCTTCTCATCGCCTGGGTAATCGTGGTCACCGGCCACAGTACCACAGTTACCGTGGTCAGGGGTGCCTCGCCCCTCCTTCCTTCCTTCCCTTACGTTGTACTGAGGTACGACAAGCCAGCGTGTCTGAGAGGCCTCGTAGGGCAGGCGATGGCAGGAAGGGAGAGATAAAAGCTTCGAGCTCCTCCAATAGCGGCTTAAAGTTGCTGGTAATGAGGTAGAAGCTTCTGCCACATTCCGTTTAATCACAGGGTTCCGTTAATGAAGGTGAACAGAGATTTAAGGCTAGGGCCTGAGGGTTGCGATAATGACACTGTGGGTGTGGGTTAGCCGGGGTTATTAGCAAGGGTAGTACTGCCTGTGGGTCGTGCCCTTCCTCTCCTCTGTGGTCGATGCCTAGCGTAGGGGTGGCGGCGAGGCCAGGGAGGGGGGAGTGGCCATGTTATAACTACTCATCTTGCAGATATTACCCCTCCCTATGGTGCTTAGGAGTCGTTAGACACGCTGCCCCTTCCCGCTTCAGTGCTCAGACGCCAAAGACTATGTGTGTTGAACCAAGATTGTGTCGGTGCAGTGGTCGTGTGCGTAATACCAGGCCAGGCCAGGCCAGACTAGTCCACTGAGGAGGCATCGTCACTACTTTCTCTTGATGTGTTGATTTGTTGAGGTGAATAATGTTATAAGTTATTCGTGATGAAATACTTGTTCTTTCCTCATGCAGGTCATCACCCTTGCCTTCGCCCCTGCCTGGCTCACCCCCAGTCACCACCCGTCGTTTCTTTCTCTCCCTCTCTCCCTTCCTTCCCCATCCAGGCCCAAAACCTGTGATCATCACCCAAGGAGCTCCCTCTCTCGTCATCACTCACGTCCCTGCCCCGAGGCACCCGACCTGAAAACCTCCTCTTCCTCCTCTTTCTCCTCAATCTCCCCCTTCTGCTCCTTCTGCTTTCTCCCTCCTCCTCCCCAGCCATATCTCGCCCTATGCATTTGTTCAACTGTCTCCCTCCGTACCCAGTGACTCTCCCTCCCGACAACCTGTCTTCCCCACTGTCCCCATACCCCGTCGTCCTTGCTGCCTATAGCTATTCACCCGTCCACCCCCGTCCACCCTACTCACTGGATACCCATCGTCATCCCACCCTCCCCCTTCTCATGTACCTCAGTTCCCTTCTTCCAATTAGTGCGGCCCCAACTGACCCTATCCTCCGTTTATACCCAACACCCTTTACCCTTTTTGGGATCCTACGTCTTCTTCCCCTCTAATCGTGGTCTTCGCACCCACCCCATCCATGCCCTGTGGCGCCCTCTTGTCCCCCTGGGTCCGGCACTAACCTCGAGGACCACAAGGAGGAGGAGGAGGAGGACAACATGGAGCAGGATGGATCGTAATGCTGTTCCACTGTATGTGTGTGTGTGTGTGTGTGTGTGTGTGTGTTTGAAGGCCACGCTTTCACTCATAGCTGTGTTGTTTACGATCACCTCATGGCTGACAGGGACACGACCGCCCATACTTGATAGGGACTACCTTCCTTCTTCTTCTTCAGTTATATCCTTCGAGCATTTTCTCTGTCAATGTTTCATGCGTAATGTGTGCCCACTTGTGTGTGTGTGTGTGTGTGTGTGTGTGTGTGTGTGTGTGTGTGTGTGTGTGTGTGTGTGTGTGTGTGTGTGTGTGTGTGTGTGTTCGTTCATGACTTTCGGGGATGTTATCTTATCGTGCTGCAATTTGCTCATGTTGTTACACGTAGGTCCTTGGCGTGTTCCCTCCATGATGGCCGGGTGTCTGTCCGCATGGCTGGCTGGCTGCTGGGGAAGTCTAAATTAGTTGCAGGTCACGTTGAAAATACAATAATGTGTACACACAAAAAAGGCGTCTGGGTAAAGTTGATCTTATGAAAATATAGTTTGATTAATATATATATTTTTATTCAGTGATCATTTTTCTTAGACAGTGATGTGTATAAGTTGCCTAGCGAAGTTTGTGTGTGTGTGTGTGAGACAGACAAACAGGCAAATAGGCAGTTTCCTGCCGCTTAACTGCTAGGAATATCAAACGTCGAAAAAAAATAAGTATCTAATGTAAATAAGACTTCAATCTTATGCAACATTTTCTGTTTTAAGAAGATGCGATTGAGAGAATATTACTTTCCATGTTTCTTTGTTTACAAATTAAGGCGTTTACATAGTACTCTCATTGGAATCCCATCATGAGAGAGAGAGAGAGAGAGAGAGAGAGAGAGAGAGAGAGAGAGAGAGAGAGAGAGAGAGAGAGAGAGAGAGAGAGAGAGAGAGAGAGAGAGAGAGAGAGAGAGAGAGAGAGACTTCCTCTTGAAGGTTCATCACGGACAGAACACAGCGTCGTCGATGCGTAATTGTTATCCCGACGATGTGATGACGCGTTGAGTGGCGTCTGTCAATAATTCAGTCACCGTCTTGTTCAAGCTTCTTTGTAAATAGTAATTGGACACTAGAAGGACATCATAGCATATAAAATAAAAGAAAAGAAAAGTCCGTATGAAACAATAAAGATATCTACACTTTTTCTATTACTGAAAATACGTTGGAGAAAGCAAACCAGAAAGGAGCAAGAAAAACATAAACCACAATTAGAGGGAGGGAAGCCCCCACCCCCCCTCCTGCCCCTACCTGCCGTCTCCGCCCCACCACGCCAACACCGAATTGAGTGGCGATTCATGCTTCCTGTGCACCGCCTGTTCTCCCACACCGCACGCACGCACGCACGCACGAACCACTAGTGAGGGGCTGACAACCCTACGGCCACGCGGGGTTACTGCGGGAAGGGAAGGGAAGGGGTGGGGTGGCTCCGATCAACCCCGCGTGGAGGTTATACTCGGCGTGTGAGCCATACCAACAACGCCAACCTCCTCCTCGCGTGGAAAAGTGTTTGCTGGCGTTGAATCCGCTGTCTCAGTTCACTATTGTTATTGTTATTATAATCATCATTACTCTTGTTATTAACTGGGTATGCAGCTTCTTATTAGTGTTGCAGGGGGATCGAACTGTTGTCTAGATGGGGGGCATAATAACGAGAATAGTTGACGAATACTTGGACGTGTTTCTCTCGAGGGTGGACTTGACGTGTTTCTGTCGAGGGTGGAGAGACGCGGTGGTGCTGGTGGTGGTGGCTGCTTAGGTACTAGACTCCGTAACTAGAGGCATGTTAGGGAACGGATCCCCCCTTCCCTCTTACCTCACTGCCCTCCCTACACCCCAAACCCCACTGACACAACCCTTCTGCCTCACAATTTGTACGGCTGCCTCCCTACAACTTTTTGCCATCTCCCTAGCGTCCAATGGTCCGCAGCCTCCCTCCTTTCTCTTCCCATTCTTCGTCTTTCCTCTCCCATAGACTCTAGTTTTCTTCAAAGGATGCATTCTCCTGCCTCTCCAATAGCATAACAAAAACGTACCTCTATAGGGTGACACTGACTCGCTATCACGTATACAGGAAGGCATTGTTTTGTAGTTTTGTGATGACTTACTTAACACCCTCACGCCCAGATTTTTTCTTTGCTATAAAAAAAATCGTCTGTTGTTAGCCATAAAATTACAAGAAGTAACTAAATAAACCAAATTAGCTAGTGGACAAGGATACTAAACAGGTCATAGCTATAAAAACATTGCTTATATTCATTAAAAATCATCTAATGGTGGTCAAATTTCAATGGAAATTACGTTCTAGGGCCTGAAGGGGTTAAAAGCCTCGTTGATTGATTGACCCGTGCGTGATGCGGGATAAGTGTTGCTATTTTACGATTATGAACTTAAACCAATTTTCGTCTTGTCTTGTTGCTGTAAATTTAACTTGTAATGCCATTTTCTCTTGACTTTTTCTGCCCCCTCCCTCCTCCTCGAAAAAAAAAATCATTCTCTATTGCTCCTGAATTAGCAGTCTTTCCCATGCATGCTTACTTTATGCCACCTTAACACTGCCTCGACTCTCCTCCTCCCCCCTCCCCTCCCAGCCTCCCCAGCCAGTGTCTCGTCACAATAATAACTTAACAAGACGCCGTCCTTCATCTCTCTACAGTTTCTTCAGCTTCTTGTATACTACGACTATAATACTACGGATTTTAGCTGCAGATTCCCTCTTCTCATCTAAAGGTGTTTTCTGAAGAGACTTATGTTACAATGTTTCTGTAGTTCTTAAGTATGTATACTCTCTCTCTCTCTCTCTCTCTCTCTCTCTCTCTCTCTCTCTCTCTCTCTCTCTCTCTCTCTCTCTCTCTCTCTCTCTCTCTCTCTCTCTCTCTCTCTCTCTCTCACACACAACTTTGCGTTGACATGATGGGACATTGCAAATATTACTTTTCTTATTACTGTGACGTCATTCCTTTAATTTCGACATCAACAAACTGGACATGTCTTCCAGTGGCCTCGATGTTGCCACAATTTTTTCCAGTGTTCACCTGCCTCCTTCTCCTGTGCCGCCTGTCTCCTTTGGGTGTTAACCTGTTCTTTCACGGGGTAATTTGCAGGTGCGACTTGACGACCAGCGCCGAGGAGCCTCTCCGCCAGGTGACGAAGCGCCCCCGCTGTACCCTCATCCTGCTACGCGGGTTCGTTCATAAAGCTTTGTTGCTTTTTCTGGCCTGATGCTGCTGCTTCCCTTTGCTGCTGCTGCTGCTGCCACCGCGGCTGCAGCTGCTGCAACTACTGTTTGGTTGTATTCTCACTACAAGGACTGCACGGATTCGTAAAGCTCGCTTAATTAACCATGCTGACGACACAACTCAAAAGAAAAATTCAGATCGTTTCTCAGATACCTGGCATTTTAAGATTGTGGTCGTTAGCAGGTTTGTCCTCGATTCCGTGTAGTTCTGGCGTCCCGAAGAAAGATGACACTAGTGTTTCCACACCCCTCTGTGCCTCAGTAGTGGTCTTCCTTTTCTTACGTTGTTGCAGAACCTGTTAGTGGTAGTATCGTCCTGTGACTGAGTGTGCTGGTTGACACTAGAGGAGGCACGATACCCACCACCTGGCACACCTTTGAACGTGTAGTTTTTGTAGTTCCCTTGACCATAGGGTTGATGTAGATATGAATCCCTCAACGTATGGTTTAGTCATCAATCCGCCAAAGCCCTCTGCCCTCCTCTTTCTTCCCTCTCGCAGTTATGACATACATCAGTGATTCTTTTCTTTCTGTCCATGATTCCTTCCACAGTCATGAAAGGTAGACCCCCCGCCCCGCCCCCTTGTAGGCCTGTTCTGTGTTGTGGACATCGCACCCTTCCCACGTCACAGCCTTACACGTCACCATTAACCCTGGTGAATATACATCAAACAAACTCCTTGACTTGTTTTGTGTGAGATGCATTTTTGTTATGGATCACTTCAGGCGGTAAAGTACGTGCTGCTGCATTGTAGGAGAGACAGTGGAGAGAGACAGAGAGGTGTAGTGATTGCCTAAAACTGCATGAAAGAGATAGTTAGTTCTTAGTGACTCAGAAATATATAAACGAGAGAAAAGTTTAGTAGCTAAACCCCTTGAGACCCAGAGCGTAATATCCATTATAATTTAGCTACCATTAGACGATTTTTAGTTAATATAAGCAATCATTTATAGATATGACCTGTTTAGTATCAATGTCAAGTAACTAATTTGGTATATTCAGTTACTTTTCAAATTTTATGGGTAATAAACAACAGACAATATTTTATAGCAAAGGAAAGATCTGGGCGTGAAGGGGTTAATGAAAAAAGCTTGTAGCTATTTAGTAACTTAAGTTTGGATTAGTACACCTAAAAATATGATCGTCACTTAGAGACAAAGATTGGGATTGATAATAACAAGAACATTGAACCTAAACATCCACAAAAGGAAAGAAAAGAAATAGGAAAAAGAATAGTGGCAATAACGCAGAACATTGTACATAGATACCCACCAAAGGAAAGGAAAAAAAGAAAAAAAAATACCTTAGAAAAAGTATACCTGGTAAACTTGTTCTAAGGTAAGTTTTTTTTCTTCATCCCTTTGGTGCATGGGTAGCTCTCTCTGTCCAATGTCAACTTTGTAATCTACTAACCTAATGTATACTTTACCGTACCAATTTTATCCTTAGAGATGACCACAGTCCTTGGCCAGACGGCGAGGAAAGTGCGAAATCAGATACATATCGAGTGTCTTTCATCACCCCTCAAGGTCGCCATTATCATAGTCGCCGCCGTGCGCCTGATGCTTGCTATGATAGGCGATGCGGGGCAGACTGGCGGACATAATTATGTAGTTTTTTTACCTTTTCATTCTTTGAGGCACATGCAAGGAACCTGTCGCGTCCTCTGAGGCTTAGTCTTTGAAATGCGTATATGATTTTAAAACGAGAACATGCTCTTGTTTGCGGTGAGCTAATGGTTTTTTTTCTTTTTTTATACGTTGAAGCCTATAGCGCCTGTAAGCTGAAAAAGGCTAGGTGTGCTGGCTTTACTGTTATTCTATTATTATTATTATTATTGTTTTAATTATTATTTTATTTTTTATTTATTATTCCCGGAGATTTTAGAGAGTGGAATTTAGGACGTCGTAAGTACCGTTCCTGAAGAAAAAACGGTTTGGGGTTTACTTTAAATAACGTAATTATCTGTTCCGGAAGAGTATGTTATGAGATATATCATTTATTTATTCATCTTCGTCACATTTGCAAATTGTGTGTGTGTGTGTGTGTGTGTGTGTGTGTGTGTATGTGTGTGTGTGTGTGTGTGTGAGAGAGAGAGAGAGAGAGAGAGAGAGAGAGAGAGAGAGAGAGAGAGAGAGAGAGAGAGAGAGAGAGAGAGAGAGAGAGAGATATCGTTTGCGTGTGTGTACGTATACGCAGTGGATTTTTTTTTTTCCACCCTTCTATTTTTATTTTGATGATTTATCGCGAGCCTTGTTTCCCCCCCTTCGGCTCCTCGTATCTAGGCGTGATGTATATAGTTGTCATGTTCCCAGCATTGCATTGTGTTCCCTCTCCCTATTGTACTGCTATGCTCCCTATCTCCCTTTTTGGTTCCCTCCCTATATACCCTATACCCAATCCCTTGTCCCTATAGCCTTTGCCCCGTGATCTGCAGTGGCCTGTATTACCCATCACATGCACATTCAGTATATCCAGCCAGCCTCTCTTAGCCTTCTAGTTACTGTATTTCATCTGACGTATGTCCTTATTTATCTTGCAGATGGAACTGTTCGGGGTGAGTGGCCAAGGTATTTATGTATCTACACTTTTTGGTTTTATACATCACAGGTAAAATGTTTTCCCATCTCTGTGAAAAAATAAATTGTTATGTATGATTTTGATTTCCTGCTGTTACCCAGGATGATTTGATGCTTCAGGATTTTTGTTTTGACGCTACAGTGCCCTTAGACGTGATCGGAAAGGGAGTGTCAATAAAAATATACTAACGAAGAAAAGTTATAGGTTAGGTTGTTATTCTGTTACCCTTCCTACGATACTTTGTTTCCGTGTTACTTGCTTTCCTACATTCGCCCTTGGTGTGGACTTTCCAGGAGAAGATTTGTATTAGTTTGTTCTTAACCCCTTGAGAACCAGAACGTAATTTCCATTGTAATTTGGGTACCATTAGACGATTTTTAATGAATATAAGCAACATTTTATAGATATGACCTGTTTAGCTTCCTTGTCCACTAGCTAAATCGGTATATTCAGTTAGTTTTCGTAATTTTATGGCTAACACCAGACGATTATATATAGCAAAGGACAGATCTGGGCGTGAAGGGGTTAAGGATCTTAATCATCTAATGGTGGTCAAATTACAATGGAAATCACGTTCTGGGCCTCATGGGGTCAAGGATACGGGACGAGTGTTAGATGCGTTTTTTGTAATTACGTGAAAACAAGTCATGAATTTCAGGGTGTCTTTATAAGTGAAGATTGAAAAGTGCTTTTGTTAGTGGCTGTTGCATGGCGAGGTGGCTGATTCTTTGGTTCTTGTGCTGTCTTGACTATTGCAAGGCTTGTTTTGCCCATGGTGCTTCAAGTGCTGGAGAATTTAAACAGTACGGAGTGTGCGTAAAGAGCATGTGTTTAACCCCTTCACTCCCAGATGATTTTTTCTTTGCTATATAAAATCGTCTGTTGTTAGCCATAAAATTACGAAAAATAACTGAATATACCAAATCAACTAGTGGACAAGGATACTAAACAGGTCATATCTATAAAAACATTGCTTATATTCACTAAAAATCGTCTAATGGTATCCAAATTACAATGGAAATTACGTTCTGGGCTTCAAGGGATTAATGGCCAGACTTTCAATCGTACATATGCTGTCTATACTCTAGGGAATGTTTGGCCACTCCTCATTAGACAAGGTCAACCTATGACAAGGTGCCACCTCTACGCAGCGGAAAGGAGTGCGTGTGATCGTAACTGGTGAGCCACAGACAGAGGCAGACGAGTATTGTCTTTATCTAAAGGGAACAAATGATCGTAATTGTCTCCTAAGGTGCTCCCCGTGGAGACAGGTTGATAGTTGTGAAGGAAGCAGTGAAAAAGAGTTCTAACCTGGCCTTGAATGCTAGTTTTCTATACCGAAAGTAAACATTGCTTTATTTTTTTTAATTACTGTTAAAAAATTCCTCGTTCATGCATAACGTGCGCGCGTTATGAGAACTGTTATTATAGAACCGAGCAGCGTATATACATTGAATACTTGAGCTTTAAAGCGTAGGAGTTCTTTCACGTGGATGAGAGAACTATCTCAAACCACGTGGGAAAGCTGGTGACTATGGGGCGCGATAACGTCACCTGTTTTGCCCGTTATGAATGCCACCTGTCCCCCGGCGAGGCGGAAAATGTTCGCTAATACTGTGCAGCTGCTGAAGGATGTGCTCCTCTGAAGGTCTCGGGTCGGCATGTTACTGGCGCGCTGCTGAGAATGAAAAACAATGGTTAGGGCTGCGTGAGATCCAGGCTCTGGCTTTGCCCAAGATTAATTTTCAATTTTCCGGTAGCCGTTTCCATGACCATCAGTTGGTTGTTTCAGAAGGGTGAGAGCGGCATGCAGCGGGGCGTGGCGGGGCAGAGGCGTCACGCGTCAATCGGGGCAATGCCGCAGCCTCCCTCATCACTTTGCATTGATCTCAAGTGTTGGGGCATTGCTCCCCTGCGTGCCTAACCCCAGCCACTACGATAAAAACTTGTTCAAGTGTGGACATAAGCCCGGCGTAGCGTACTATAGCTCTCCCTATTGGAGCTACGGTGTCTCACGGACCTCCAACCTGAGGCTTTGGCAATGGGTACAGGACACTACCGTTCGTTTAGCGCGTCAGCTGCCCTATATATACGCGCGCCTTGCTGTGTTGTACGGGCAGACAGAACGTTCATGCTGTATGGGATATATATTAGTAAAATAAGTAGACTCCCGTGTGTCACTGGTCGTCATGCAGCAATTGTGTCCAGTGATTTCTTAATGACAGTAGAATCCGTGTATATGATATTCTCCCTATTTTCATTAGAAGCTGTGAAGAGAATGGATTTGAAAAAGACCTCGAATGACATTTTCATTATGTTGGCATTAATTAAGTGAGCAAGCAGTCTTGAGATATTTAAAGCAGCCATACGTTGAGTATTTAACGCTTGAAAGTTGACAGTGAATAGAGAAAGGCAAGCCTGAGTCTGATGTTGTCAGGGAAGGTGTCTCAACCCCCGGTCCACTATATATGCACCCAGCCTTCTGCTGAGGCATCTTCAACAAAGGATTTAAACGAGTTTATTGCTACAAATCTACACCGCTGCGTACTTGAAGCGTTTGTAGTATGATAACACAAGTGTTGGCGTATGCCTTTACGCCGGTCAGGCACAGAGACTGAGACAGTCTGGTAGTGATTTGAGGGTAACCCCCAATCGTATCAGTGAGGGAACAAGGGCGGAAAGGAGCTTGATAGTCGCGGGCCGTTGGACCAGGCCCGCCGGTGCCTCGGGGTTGGTGTTGGCAAACATCAGGTGGAGACACTGATCGATCGGTGCCAGACAAACCACACGAGGCAGAGGAACCTCACACATCATGACCGATCTGTTTCATCTTCCTGCGTCCCTCAAACGCAACTCATCGCAGCTTTTTTAATTTTTTAGCCCTCAAATTTAAACACACCTTTAGTAGAGTAGCTGTGAGAGCAGTCTGGTGAGGGTCTTCAGAACACGCGGAGTTGATATCTAGCCCAGACGATTTTGTTCACCATTCATACACAGAACAGAACTACATATTTCTTCTTGCGGCGTTAAAAACTGTCATGAATAATAGCCTATCTAGCGTGGCATGTAGAAGGGGAGAGAGGGGGAAGGCGGGAGGGCGGGGAGCATGCTGGACAACTGAACCAAAATGCGCCGTCCTTGCTGTGGAGAGTAGCGAGGGTGAGAGGGTGGTGGCCGTCCCTGGCGTGCTTGGTCACCATTATACACCGGAGACGAGGGAGGAAGGAAAGGGGGCGAGGGAGGTAGGGACGCAGCAGGGGGGTGAGAGGAAGAGGAAGGGGCCATGTTGCATTATTATGACGGGCAGGAGTCGGGGTTGTAACGAGTACTGGGGTGAGGGCGGAAGACACTTGCCGAGGTACTGGTCCGGGGGGGGGGGGGGGGGGTTACAGGCCGCACCGCTAACTACCACCAACCACCCGCCCCTACCAAAACCTGCTCGCTTCACTTGCACTGAGGTATTTTGGGAGTCTTTTGGGATCAGCGTCTCTGTCAAATGGCAATAGTAACGTGGCGGGAGTACGGGGACCAGTTTTTTGGGCGCGTCGCAAGGGCGTGAGCAGGGTTGGCAGTGCTGGGATCCTATGGTTGTGTCTTGGACTACAGCCAAAAGGGATGCGCTGGGATCATATTTCCTCGCCGTGATTATGTTCGCATCTCGTAGTAACTCCGCTGCACGATAGTACTTCGCTCCTCTGGAACATCTGACACTAAATTTTGAGGTCGTTGGGCAATTGAAAGGAGAGAGAGTTTCATGATCATGATTATTATATATATATATATATATATATATATATATATATATATATATATATATATATATATATATATATATATATATGTATATAATACACACACACGTATAGTACATATAAGTAGAAGAATCGGTGTGTTTGTAGCAGCTTAAAATGAAAGAAATTATGATGTCGCCAAGATTATACATGCGTCGGGAATTTAGATTACAGAGTAGCTCTTCGAAGTAGCTCTAATCCTTTTCATTTGCCTCCGCCGCCAAGGCGATCCTCGCGAGGCTGGCAGCTGGCGGCTCCCTGACTCCCTCCTCAGGGCTCCAGTGGTCCGCGTGGCTGCCGTTCGCCTCGCAATGGGTTTAAGGGTGCCTTGGCCGGTCTCTAGCGTTCATGGGTCCTTCTGCGCAGGGTTGGAAAGAATTGCTAAAGTTCGTCTTCGTGGTCTCCATCTCGGCGTAGAGTGAAGGCAGTATGTTTGTTTGATCTAAGCCGACACTGATCTGGTGGAGGCGGCACTAGTCTGCCTCGTCTCATCCTTACCATCGCGGGTAGTCTGGACGGAGTATCATACCTGATCCTGTGGCCGCGTGTGTGTGGCCCCAAGGCAGCCCTCCACGCCGTCACTCAGTCCTCTGTATTGTTTAGGTTTATCTCCGCCGCGGTCTTGTTTCTACCCACCACGCTGAATGTCTCCCAAAGCGCTGGAATGATAGGTGACGCTTTTGTCGCCGCCAACTGACACCTGTCAAAGAGCGCATCGTGAGTCCAGACGTCCGTTGTCCATCGTACTGTCGAGGGGATGTTTTCGCGAAAAAGCACACCTAACAATATCCTCCTCGGCTCTTAGTTTTCTATGAACATCATACACATAAACGCCATCGCCCAATGTTTGTACGCCGAGTCACCAGTATGCTGAACGGTCACGTAGAATCTATATATAACTTGCATTTCCCTATATTTTTTATTATATATATATACTAATCAGTTTTATTCTATCACAAAACTAAGAAGCTCAAAATTCTTAAAGTGTGGAGTACGTAGACGAGTTTATTGTGTTTTCAGGAAGATTCATGGGCTGTGTAGATGACGAGCACTAACTGAAGGCAAATCTCAGCCAGATCCGGTGTGATGATTGTTATCTGCGTTATGCCTGACGGATGATGATAAACGATGATGAAGTAGCAGAGCCTGCGGTGGCCTGCAGCAGGTAGTGGAAGAACAGCTGTAGTGCATTATCAGATGAACGCAGATCAGTAAATACAAAAAAAGAAAAGTGAACTAAGCCAGTTCAGCAGTAGTGCCTCAGAAACCTAAATAAATGCTATAAAGCTCAAAAGTAAATTCCATCGTTATTTGAGGATAGGATTTGCCTCATTTTGACAACTTATAAGAAACATCTGGGAACCAACTTGAAAGTTTTGATATATATCCTAAATAGAACGGAGGGATAGAGAGTACGATTATGTGTTGGGATAAAAGTTTGGAGTAGGAACATGAGACTTTACTAAAGTATGTACCTTGGTACTATATCGGTGCTTTAGATGGACGTAGAAGCAAGATGGCCCAACCAGTTGGTGCTTTGAAACGAGAAGAAAACCGACGTTAAAGTAATCGTCCTGACCATTTCATCATTCCTGATTTAATGCAATCAAATCATAGCCATTAACGAGTATATCAACAATACGTCGTCACTTTTTGTATCCAGTCAGCCGTTTTTAAATAGTCCGCAATCAAAATCTGCAAATTCCCCGAGTTCTCAAAACACTCCTCAAGGTTTGCAGACGATGCGCTCAGGCTCGGTGACGTAGCAAAAGGGAGGCTCCTCTTCCCGCGCTGATCAGAGGCACGTAAACACAGAAATAAATATAGTACTTGAAGATATTTGGGTGTTTCTGATAGATTTTTTTTGCTATATGCCACATGCATGCATCCTTTATGGGTGTAGCAAGACAGCTGTGCCTTTCAAGAAAAGTTTGCACACGGAAAGGAGTGGCGTGTGTAGGGTGATACACGCCGATAGTGTGTTGGGGCGAGCCAGTTGTGTTGAGAAACGGTGTGTAGCGAGGGTACACAGCGGGTGAAAGACTGGGTGAGAGTGTGCAGCGCGGCTAGTCGGCTACCCAGTGTGTGGGTTGGGACGACGAGTGTGAGGTGAGCCTGTGTACACGGGTGTGCTGGACAAGGGCGGCGCCCCCCGTAAGACAGTGACTTAGTTGTGGAGTGGGCGTGCCCTGTGGTGAGAGACCCTGTGGTGGTGTGGCTGTCACACTTTCTGCCTTCCCGCCCGCATATTTTCCAACTCTATGCTGTAGTTAATGCTAGTATGTGGTTTCCGAGTAATGACGTTTGACTGTAGCTCCAAAACTAACCATAGGATTTTCTCGAAAGTACCTGCATTGTGATTCCCACACACACATGGTTTAACCTTATTTACCAATCCATGTTTTGGAGAAGTGCCAGGTCCTCCTGCTGAACCTCAGGCTCTGCTAACACCTGTTCATCCACCTCGTACTCGGGCTCAAACATATAGGATCCCATGACAATCTGAGGTTCGTTTTCCTCATAGTATACGCGACCAGCGTTATTTCTTTCGGTCTCAGATTGAGCATCGTACTCTAGATCTGTCACAGCGACAGATTCACTGTCTGACACCGAAGTACAATCGCTCATCATAACATTTGCCGACAGATGTCAGACAGATGTTTACATTGGAGCCTCTGCGGGCGTCACTGTTCTAACATCATCAATAACAGTCGTAGCCCTGTTGGAGGGAAGATTTTTTTTTCGCGTGCTTTTTACAAAATTCGTGTTTTTACGGAAATAAGGCCTGGAAATCAATTATTTTTGGTGGATTAGGTGTTTGTACATTCAACATAATTAGGCAAAACAAAAAATTGGGTCTAGACGATTACTTTAAGGGTGAAGGCAACACCCTTGAGCTTCAACATTGATGCCGATGACCTTTTAAAAGTTATGAAAACTAAGCCAAATATACTAATTAAAGACATGTTTGATGTGTAAGAGTTACACACGTAGATGAACGAAGTGAAAGCTAAGTGGCTCCCTTGAAAAAGAGAGAGAGAGAGAGAGAGAGAGAGAGAGAGAGAGAGAGAGAGAGAGAGAGAGAGAGAGAGAGAGAGAGAGAGAGAGAGAGAGAGAGAGAGAGAGAGAGAGAGATGGGGGGGCGTGCGTGCGTGTGTTCCATCCCATGTGCCATAGGAAGGTCGTCGTGAACGTCTTGCAACACTTCCCATCTACGACGTACAAGTGTGACGGAGGCTGAACGTCGCGGGCAGGGTGGCGACGCGAGCAAGAAGGCGACCACTTGAGGTGTATTTCTTTCAGTCGCCCGAGCAAAATATCCCGAGACACTTCGTAATTATGGTGATCTTACGTCCAAATTGCCATTGATATGATATGTCTGTATATGATATGGCTATTGATATGTCTGGAAAGCATGCTCACACTTTGCGTTTACAAAATAATTTCTCACTCAGTAAGCTACATGGTAAGGTATTTTGAAATGTTTTATGGCTTTATTTAGGAACTATTTCCGTGTCCGTAAACTTGTTCATCTTTCAAAATTGAACATTTGGATGAAGACCTGATATTTTGGGCAAGGTCCAGTAGCAAATCCTAGCTGGGGGATTCTGTATACTCGTTTTTTTCTCCCTCAAATTCATGGCAAATAACATATCTGCCAAAATAATGGACCGCCACTGAGAACCTTCCCACGCTCGGCACGTCCTTTATGTACTGACCTGCGCTACTGGCAATTACACGCCTTCGTCTTATCAACGTATCATCTTTCCGTTTAATAGTTCGCCGCCCCTTGTCCGATCACTGACCTTTTCTTTTTTCCCTTGAACGTAATAAAGCAGATTTCCGGCCGTGTTGCAGCGTCTCGAGCGTTGGTGTGGAGAGTGAGGCGTCGCTTGATGTCAAAATTGTACTTGTTGTATTATTCTCATTGAAGTTACCGGTCTCAGAATTTCGTTGTCCTCACGTCCACTCATCACAACCCGTTTCCAGTACGGCTTGAGACTGTTCCTATTCCTCACCTGGTTGGCATTTTGAAGCATATAAGAATATAAGAACATCAGAAAATAAGGAAGTTTTATCTAAAATTAAGATCATGTTCATTCATTTACATCATTCAATCGCATTTTTAGGTATGGTGCTGCAATATATCACCCTTTTTAATCGTATTCCATTCACTTCTTTTCACCCTTCTCGCATCTTTGTTACTCATATCGTCATTATCACCAGTATCGATATCATAAAGGCGTTTCTCATGTTCTGCCAGCGAGTGGTGGTGGTGGTGGTGATGGTGGTGGTGGTGGTGGTGATCCGAGCCATACCAGTACTCGTCTGGGAACACAAGGAGGAAGGTTGGTGAGGGTTTGCGAGGGTGATGACTAGACACTTGTTACCGTGAAGGGAGGTGATGATGGACAAACTAGGAGGTGGTGGGTAGTGAGGATGGGCAAATGGGGAGGTGGTGCTAATGGTGCTGGTGGTGGTGGTGATGATGCACATGTAGGAAGATTATGTAAGCGGTGTTGAAGGATAAGGAGAAGGGATAGATAAAAGGTGGTATATATTGATGCTGGTGATGATGAAGGATGAGAGGAAGGCAGGAGGGTGTTGTAGCGATAAAGGATTACATAAGTGGTGGTGGTGGGTGGTGCTATGAATAAAAGTAAAAGTGGTGTTGGTAGGATGATGGTTTTAATGGTCAAGGACGAAAAGGAAGGAAGGTGACGTAGGAAAAAACAAAGGGACGGTGTTGATAAAGATGAAAGGCAGGAGGGAAGATGATGAAGGACAAAAGGAAAGGTGGACTCGGCTGTGGTAGTGGCGATGATGAAAAGTCGAAAAACACAGTAGTAGCAGTGGTGGTGGCAGTGGTGGTGGTTGTGGCAGCTGTGGTCCAGACGGTGTAGGGAAGGGAGGAGTGGAGGGGGGTGGGTCTAACCGTGTCCAGCGAGCCATAAGGAATACTAACTCACTCGCTCATTCACCGGGAACTCTGCACTAAAGCATCATTTATGGTCTACTTTTCCGCCACATTGCGCAGCCAGAGAAGAGGAAATCGGATGCAGCGAAGGCGGGAATGGATCCAGCCGCGGGTTTTCAGAGTCGGCGACCAGGTGGTGTGTGCGTCGTGCTGTGATCGCCTCCCTCCATCCCTCCCTCCCTCCATGCCTTCCCCTACGCTCTATGGACGCGCGTATACACATTTGCATTTTCTCAAGGAGCTCCTTGTGCGGGTCTTAATCCCCAGCAATTATTGATAAGTAATGTGAAAGGAATATAAAGAAATATGGGCGTTATAATGCGAATCATGGGTTAATGTAAAACCGATATACTAGGTAAAAGGGTAGAAGTATGAACAAAAGCAAACTCTCGTAGTCCAGTATGCAACATGAGCGTCAAGTTGGTGTAGGTCGGTGTTGGTGTGGCGTTGATATGCACCGTAGCAATCAGCCAGAGGTGGTGGATGTTGCAAGTGGATGATAGTGGTGCTGGCGACCTCCCTCTCATCCACCCGTCTTCCCCCACAGTTTAGTAAAGGTGAGGAGGAGGAGGAGGAGGAGGAAACGCTGCGTCGTGGTCGTCTTTCTCAGGGGAAGTGGGACAGGAGGGAGAGAAGGGAAGGAAGGTTAGAGGAAGGGGCAAGGGATTCAGGTAGGGGTAAAAGTGAGACATTTGGGTATGCGGTAATAAGGGCAGCCATGACCATGAACCACCTTGCCAGTTGCCAGTCACCTGCCGCCCACCGACCTCACTGCCCCCCTACGAGTGGCTCAACACAATGACAAATCCGATCCTCTCTTTCTTGTGGTGCAGCGGCTGTACCCTGTTAGGCGGCGGCGGCAACTTCCACTCCCATGACGGCTACTTGTGCCCGCTGAGAGAGATGACGATGCTCAGGAATTCTCTCTCGCTCTCTACACTCCGTAAATTCTCTCTCTCTCTCTCTCTCTCTACACACACACACACACACACCACACACACAAACACACACCAACACACACACACACACACCCACACCCCCACACCCCCCACACACACACACACCACCACCACACACCCAACACAACACACACACACACACACACACACCACACACAACACACACACAACACACACACACACACCACCCCACACACACCACACACACACACACACACACACACACACACACACACACACACCACACACACACACACACACACACACACACACACACAACACACACACACACACACACACACACCCCACACACACCACACACACACCCCACACAACACAACCACACACACACACACACACACACACACACACACACACCACACACACACAACACACACACACCACACACACACACAACACACCACACACCCACCACACACACCCCACCAACACCACCACACACACACACACACACACACACACCACACACACACACACACACACCACACACACACACACACACACACACACACACACACACACACCACACACACACACCACACAACACACACACAACACACAAACCCCACACCAACCACCACCACCACACCAACCCAACCACACACAAAAAAAACACCACACCAAACAAAAAAAAAAACAAACACACCCACACAACCACACACCCCAAACACAAACACACAACAAACACACAACACACCACACACAACACACAACACACCACACACACACACACACACACACACCACACACACACACACCACACACACACCACACACCCACACACACCACACCACACACCACACACACACACCACACACACACACACAACACAACCCCACACACACACACCACACACCACACACACACACACACACACACACACCACACAACCACACCAACACACCACACACACACACACACACACACACACACACACACCACACACACACACCACACACACAACACCACCACACACACACACACACACACACACACACACACACACACACACACACACACCACACACACCACAACACACACACCACACACACACACACACACACACCCCCACACAACACACACACACACACACACACCCACACACACACACACACACCACACACACAACACACACACACACACACCAAACACCACACACAACACACACACACACACACACACAACACACCACACACACACCACACACACCACACACAACACACACAACACACACCACACACACACACACACACAACACACCACACCACAACACACACCACACACCACACACACACACAACAAACACACACACACAAACACACAACACCCCACACACACACACACACACACACACCACACACACACACACACACACACACACACACACACACACACACACACACACACACACACCACACACACACACACACACACACACACACACACACACACACACACACACACACAACACACACACACACACACAAAACCCACACACACACACACCACACACACACCACACACACACACACACAACTTTATTTAGTGCTCCTTGTTTTGCCTTAACCTTATGGGCGGACTGCCATCAGCGGACGCCAACGAGAGGACGAGGAAGAGGATGCTTGTTTTGCCGTTGCTGCTGTTGTTTCTGTTGATGTAGTAAAAACAAAGTCGTGTGTGTGTGTGTGTGTGTGTGTGTGTGTGTGTGTGTGGTGTGTGTGTGTGTGTGTGTGTGCTTATCGTGGGTTAGTCTGAGCGTGGGTAGGCAGACGGCGGTGTTATTGATTCCCCATCCGTGTGTGTGTGTGTGTGTGTGTGTGTGTGTGTGTGTGTGTGTGTGTGTGTGTGTGTGTGTGTGTGTGTGTGTGTGTGTTTCGCGGACTATTTTTCAAGGCAGTAGATAATAGGTGCATCCCTACAACTTCTAGACAATACAATATAGCCTCTTCTACAATAGTCTAAATGTGCATTGCAGGGTTGAGTGCGACAAGCTGGATACAGGTAGTAGTCAGGTACTATACATGTTTCATTCGTGTACTCTACTTCAACACTTACCAGAATCACACCTGCGGGTCTCACCTTTACCTTCTCTAACAATGTTCTCTTCTCTCTTTACCTTCAATAACATCTAACTTCTCTCTTCTCTAACTACCTTCTCTTCCTCTTCCATAATATTTCACTGTCACCACCACCACCTTGGATTGCCTTCCGTCGATACCTAATTTTGTTACAGTGAGCCATGGAACTTGTTTCATAATTTCCCTTATCATTATAAGCGGCAAAGGAAAATCGTAGTTCAGTAACTTTCATTATCAGAAGCCGCGAATGAGGTTCTTGTTGTAGGGTTGTTTCGTCAGGAGAACCTTTTTTTCATTAATCTTGTTTTGAATAATGAAAGACTGCTTAAGGAGTCGGCTCTGCTACGCTTGTTGAATAAATACGAGAGTTAGGCAGAGCTGGGCACTAAATACATTGAATGTATTTAAATACTAAATACTAAATACATGGGAGAAATGTATTTAAATACTAAATACTAAATACATTTTACGAATGTATTTAAATACTAAATACATCAATTGTATTTAAATAAATTTGTAAATACATTTTAAATACACACAAATTTTAACGTCCGAAAAAAATGAATTTCCGTAGGATTTAACAATAGAACATAAGAACATAAGAAAATAAGGAAGCTACAAGAGGCCGTGAGGCCTACACGTGGTAGTTCCTGTTACCTAACACTACCTACATCCACCTTTCATCCCCATCCATGAACCCATCCAGCCCCTCTTTAAAGCTCCCTATAGACTCCGCACTAACTACCTGTCTACTGAGTCCATTCCAGTCATTCACCACCCTATTTGTGAACCAGTTTTTTCCCTATTTCTTTTTTAAATTACGCTTTTCCAGCTTGAATCCGTTACTTCTTGTTGTACCCTGGTTAATAGCCGTAAGAACTTTTCCTACCTCTCCTTTATTAAATCCCTTTATCCACTTAAAAACTTCTATCAGATCGCCCCTTACTCTGCGTCTCTCGAGTGAGTGTAACCTTAATAGCTCCAATCTCTTCTCATAACTAAAGTTACGCATCCCTTGAATAATTTTGATCATCCTTCTCTGCACTGATTCTAACAAGGCTATATCCATCCTGTAATATGGAGACCAAAACTGAACTGCATAGTCTAGGTGAGGTCTGACTAGAGCCAGATAAAGCTTTAGAATAACTTCCGTACTTCTACTTTTAACACTTCTGGTAATTAATCCTAACACTCTATTAGCTCTATTTCTAGCCTCAATACATTGTTTCCTAGGTCGGAGGTCTGGGCTCACCCTTACTCCAAGATCTTTTTCACCTTCTGATCTTTTCAGCGATACATTGCGTATGGTGTATCTATTGCCAGGGTTTTTTCTACCAACATTCATTGAAAAAACCCTGGTAATAGATACGCCATACGCAATGCATCCTTAGATCTTGCAATGATTCGCAATGATTTCCTTAGATTTTGGGTTTCCTTAGAAATTTCCTTCTCAGGCCTAAATTTCCTTCAAATCAGGACATTTCCTTGCAAGTGGAAACACTGGTTCACTGTAACATCAGGGTTGCCAGATAGTTGGGCGGGTTTATGGCCAAATTAACTGATAAAAAAGTATTAAAATTTTTATATTAAATGTATTTAAATACAATGTATTTAAATACTCATAAAAGTATTTAAATACTGCATTTAAATACATGACAACCAATGTATTTATAAATACATTTCTAAATACACAAATGTATTTAAATACGTATTTAAATACAATTGTATTTAAATACTGCCCAGCTCTGGAGTTAGGGTTGAACAAACGTGGAGGTATGAATCAAGAAAGGGAAGTGGAATATGGAACGTGGAATGATACGGGATTGAGGAACCCACGAGATGCAATATGGAAGTGCATTGAAATATCCATGGAAAGAGAAGGTGCAGTGTGGAACGTGGGAAGGGGAGTTAGGATAGAGGGGGGGGGGGGGGGTCTGCAGTATGGTAGAACAATGGAACTAAAGAAGGGCATTATGTATGGTACGCATTAAGAGTGTGGAAAGTGGGAAGAAAGGGAACATGTGGGGAGGGAGGTTGAATTGCATTTTGGGAGGGAAGGAAAAATGTGGTAAGGAACAGAAAATGGAAAGGGAGTGTTGCAGTAGGGTATGGAAGGGAAACTGAAGGGAAAACTTGATTTCTATGGCATGGTAAAGTGATTGAAAATGCGGTAAGGAGCGAAAGGTGATGAGTTGAAAGGTGAAAGGAAGGATGGGTTGCAGTTCGAAATTGAAAGTGGAAAGGTGATGATAAATATGCGACATGAAGGGGTGAAAGGGTTGACGTTTACCGGAGAAGGAATTCAGAAGATACGAAAAGGAATGATTAGAGCAATAAGAGCAGAGGTGGAGGAGACGGTGTGGAGGAAGCAGAGGAGGTAAAAGAGGTGGAGGAGACGGTTTGGAGGAAGCACAGGAGGTGGAAGTAGCAGCAGTAGCGGTGGGTGGCAAGGCAGCGGACCACTTTTGATGGCGTTGTCGTCTTTAAACTCTTCCACGTTACTCTCTCTCTCTCTCTCTCTCTCTCTCTCTCTCTCTCTCTCTCTCTCTCTCTCTCTCTCTCTCTCTCTCTCTCGTGTACTGTTCATTAATTTTCACTCCGCAATTTTCGACTAGCATTCCAGTACTTTTCTTTTGTGAATTACCATGTTAATTTGTATCTAATCCACCAATGTAATTAAATTGTGTGTGTGTGTGTGTGTGTGTGTGTGTGTGTGTGTGTGTGTGTGTGTGTGTGTGTGTGTGTGTGTGTGTGTGTGTGTGTGTGTGTGTACCTCGCTGTAACACCCAACGACCCCCTATTCTCTCCTTTGCTGTTGACGCACCCTTGACCGCACCCCTCCTCCCCCCCTCCCTTACCCTACCGCATTCCCCTTCACCCCTTCCTCCTCCTGTCCTTCCTTGCCTCTCTATCCCTCCCACTCCCCCATTCTCAACAGTACTCCTTCCCTCCCGCCATAGTCCATACCATGGAGGTCCATACCACCCCAACCACACACTTTCCCATCCTCCTTTTGCTCCTCTTCCTCATCATCATCCACCCCTACCTACCCCTTCCTTTCTTTTTCCTCCTCCTCCTCCTCTTCCAATGACATTGCAGCACAAAAGAAACTCACGTGTACTTCTGTGGAGACTGCATGGCCTTTCGAGTCTCTCTCTCTCTCTCTCTCTCTCTCTCTCTCTCTCTCTCTCTCTCTCTCTCTCTCTCTCTCCTCTCTCTCACACACACACACTGGCGCGCTGGCCTGCCATTCTGTGGTAGCCGGTTCGAATCCTCACTGTTCACAAGGATTTTTCACTGACAAATTCGGGCGGTTACTATCCCCCTTGAGCAAGGGGATGGTGTGTGCGGTGTGTGAGGTCCTAGCATAACCCGAAGACCGGTAATAATGAGCTCCAAGCTCGCACCGGGAGGGTGAAACAGGCGATCGCAAGTCCAGCTCGCATGGACAAGACCATGGGTGAATAACACACTCCACCATGACGCTTCCCTTTGCCTCTTTCTCGCGCCCTCACGCTAACCCGCTGCTCCCCTCCCTCCCCATACATATTGTTGGGGACACGTGGGTGCGTGGGGCCCGGCGTAGGGAGGGGCTGCACGGCGTATAGAGGACATGCGTGCTGCTGCTGCTGCTGCTGCTGCTGTTGCTGCTGCTGTTGCTGTTGCTGCTGCGCCTTGCCGCCAACACCCGGCACAGCGCCTGGACAGGTTCCCGCCAGGCCTGTGGAGTCAGTGTGTCGCGCTCCTAAAATGAACACCACCTCCTAATGTGTGTGTGTGTGTGTGTATATTCATCTAGTTGTATTCATCTAGTTGTATTTTACAGGGCCTGGGCAACGCTCGTATGGCCCCGTCTCCATATCAACATTTTTATCATTCATCCTTAGTGCTTAGTGTTGGCCTAAGCCAGCACCCCGGGAGGCGGGTCACAAACCCCCGGCTAACACCCGGTACCCATTCACTGCTGGGTGGACAGGGGCTCGGGTTTTAAGGAAACAGCCCATCTGTTCCCGCTCCGCCCGGGGATCGAACCCGGGACTTCTCGGTTGTGAACCGAGTGTGCTACCCCTACACTACGGAGTACCCTGTGTGTGTGTGTGTGTGTGTGTGTGTGTGTGTGTGT
>JACEEZ010018746.1:1779385-1794385 GCA_016584305.1 Chionoecetes opilio
AGATACCTATAGTGAAAAAATTACTCATGAAAGAACCTGAACAACCTACATCAATTGCACAATTCCTGTCATTCACATGTCCGTACAAGGCTGCATTTGATTGTTTATACAAGTTATTGTTGATAGCCGTAACTCTTCCTGTTACCAGCGCTTCATGTGAGAGGAGCTTTTCAAAAATGAAATTAGTGAAAACAGTTCTCAGAAATTCTATGACAAGTAACAGACTGAGTAACATTACACTATTGTCGATTGAAAGTGCACTCGCTGAGGGAATTGATTTAGATTGCTTTGGTGATGAATTTGACAGTCGGCATGATAATCGTAGGATTAAGCTGCACTAAATATATTGCTGTCGAATGAAGGTATCATCACCATTGTGTCTAATGTAGCATTTGCATGCCCATGTCTGAAAATCATAGCTGTTTGTGTATACAGAATTTTCAGAATTATTTCAGAATTTTCAGGTTATAGGTAGACTAAGGTACGTACATAACACATTTATGTTGATGTGATATATTATGATGAACTTTCGTTTAATTCTTCCCCAATGTTCTTTTGAAAATACTTTTTTTCTAACTGAATATCACTTTGATTGTCTAACATATCCCTCCATAGGCCTCAGATTGACCCTGGAAAGTGCTCAACTTTCAAAATGTTATGTGGTGCCCACAGCCCCCCCCCCCCCCTCCCCACTAGTTACAGGACCCTCTAAACTTTTGTTTTGCCCCCCCACATTTACCTTGGCTCCAAGTTGGCCCCCCCAGTTTTTTAGTGCTAGAACCGCCACTGTGTGGGGACGATGTATGGATACCAGGTGACGTTAGATAATGCTTGAAACCAGACAGGAACAGAACAAATATCTGAACCTAGTGTTACTCGTTGCTGTTATCGACTATCCTGCAGGGCGTGTACTTTATTGCTCGAAAAATGTGTAATTTCGCCTGTGATTTTGTTGCAGCATTGGCCCGGAATGATGCCTTAGGGAGTTGGGCGAATGAGCAAGGGTAGTGCGGTCATTGAGATGGGAAAGGTTTGAAAACTTAACGAATCAAGAGTAATTTGCGATCTTCATGTAGGGTTGTAGGTTTTCGTATAAATGACAAAAGTTTCTGGGTAAGAAAGTAAGTACTATTTAATCAATGATGTTTTCACGAAGGGAGTGACGGAGAGAGAGAGAGAGAGAGAGAGAGAGAGAGAGAGAGAGAGAGAGAGAGAGAGAGAGAGAGAGAGAGAGAGAGAGAGAGAGAGAGAGAGAGAGAGAGAGAGAGAGAGAGAGATTTGAAACCTGAAAGCTGCTTTCATTATCAATAAAACTAGGAATATTCCTGCACACCCGTCCTGCCCACTCGCAGACTCGCTCTCGACTGTCGCTCGTACCGGAATACTCAAGGAACTCAACACTGCTTCGAAACACTTTTTTTTTTAAACCTTTCCCTTATTTCTTTCCCACGCCCTTACCTATTGACCTTTGACCAATATTTTTTGACCTATAACGTTATCTAAGTCTTAACTGCTAGTAAATATGAGTTAATAATAGTGTTGGCATATTTTTATAGTATTTGTTTTAAGCTTTTATTGATAGGGTTCGTTAGTGCTTCAAACTCATGAACAATGACTATACGGATAGATAGCTATCCGTATATAGGATGATAGGAAAGCTATAATATACATTTAACCCTAACTGGAACCTCAGAAGTTACCCATATTGCTGGGTAACGAATGTAGGTGGCGTTGGCGACGATCAAAGAGCATCTTCTGCATGTAAACAAAGTACAAGTTAAAGAAATAGTTTCGTCAAGGGCTCATAGTGTTCCCCAAGGGATCCTCGCAGCCCTAAAACAAGAACAAGAAGTTTCGTCATGAGCCCTCCCAAACCCCTCACGTGCTGTGATGTCCCTCTCTAACCCCTCGTGCTGTGATGTCCCTCTCTAACCCCTCATGTGCGGTGATGTCCCTCTCTAACCCCTCATGTGCTGTGGTCGCACTCTAACCCCTCATGTGATGTTATGTCCCTCTCTAACTCCTCATGTGCTGTGATGTCCCTCTCTAACCCCTCACGTGCTGTGATGTCCCTCTCTAACCCCTCACGTGCTGTGATGTCCCTGCATCTGTCATGAAATTTCGTCATTGGAAATCCTTCTTAGTTACGTACTGCTAATTGAAAATATCTTGTGTTTAGCATGCTGTAAATTGCAATACATTGAATAAATATGTGCCAATCTTAGCTGGTTTCATTATTTATGATATATTACATCATTCAGGTATACTTGAAAGAGAACATATATCAGGAGAAAGTAAAGAAATATAATCAATACATGTAAAGAAGCTAAAACATAATCATAACCTTGTTAATAATCAACCAATTACAGGATGATGCACGATCAGAACAGGCAACAGTGATTAACAAATATAACATCAGGAGGTGAAAACACATGCATAATCTTGTCAAGTGGTAAATTATGGCCAAATATCAGTTACATATTCAATGCGTAGTTTATTGTGGGATTAATAGAAGGCTTTACTCCCATTATTGACCACATGTACTAGGAAAAATATGTTAGGAAAGGTAAGCATTGGTAATAAATAACATCAGGATGAGCGAAACAATGTTGATTGAACTATCATGAGCGGGTACTTAAGATTTACAACAGATACCCATTAAAAGTCCCCTGTGTGAAATATAGTTATGCGCTACGACTATAGAGGGCGTGAGAGGCGACCAGGTGCCAACACGTATTTTGGTCACCCAATTTTCTATTGGTCGCAGACTCACTTTCCTATCATGTGTATATAGTCATTGCTCATGAACAGCGTCGCAAAGGATTGTGGGTAGGATATAATTTTTTTTTTGTTACATAGTTTGTGGATTGTTAAAGGACTGGATTGCTTTGTTAGCAGTGGCGTAACTAGGTATCTATCAATGGGGGTGCTCTAGGCAAGCGGAGCTCAGGGGACACTCTGATACCATATAAAAGGGTGTATTCTAAGATCAGATCAGTGGTGGGTATTAGAGCATTATACAGAAAACCGCTGCCATGGCCAGTGGGGGGCACTTGGGGGGAACCAGGATTCTCATGGGGGGGGGGGGCACGTGTCCCCCCCCCCCCCCCCCGTATCTACGCAACTGTTCCTAGTACTCACCACCAAGGCAGAGAGGATAACACTGAACGTCTCCATGGTGGGTACAGCGCTCCCCCAGCCCCCTCATCCTTTCCTCAGATTGATTTGATGAGGGTGAAGGGCGGCGGAAGGGACGTGGAGCGTGGGTATAATAATATAATGATTCTTCTCCCCGCGGTGGAATTTACCTGAGGGCACAGCTATAGGCCTATTGATTGGTTTAATGCCTAAAAAGGTGAATGTGCCAGACATCAGAGGTCATATGGCACTATAGGCCTATTCCGTAATGTATACTGACACTTTTTGTTCCAGGATTGACAACCCAATCAATGTCTTATCTGAGACCTGATCAATAGTTTCCCTTGCACCATGCACCGTACACACTACCCTCCAGGAATCCATAGCCAAGGACAATATTGTATGATCACAGATTGTTACAGAGAGAGAGAGAGAGAGAGAGAGAGAGAGAGAGAGAGATGTAAAAATCAGAATGAAAGATGATAGGACTCATAGGAGTGTACCTGTGTGTGTGTGTGTGTGTGTGTGTCAAGGACGCTGCTTACGCTTGCTGGTCTCAAGAGTGTCCAGGCGTTAATTACCCCGCCGCACAAGAGTACATTCCTGGGCACTATTAAACCAACATGTGGTCAGCCTAGAAAGGGGTTGTGAGGAACGGGGGTGGCGATCATGGAGGGTAAGGGAAGGGTTTGCAGCGGGGATGGGGTTGTGGAGGGGAGGCTTGGGTGAGGGAGTGACTGGGTGGTTATTGTAGTGGTGATGCACAACTTGAACACCATAGCAGGATAATGCATGACTGCCCAACTATTATGTTTGAGCCATTAATTTAGTGACTGGAATAGGGTTATTTTAGGATATAACAGTGCCATCTCATTAATTATAAAATAAGGACAGAGATTGAATATGGTATTGATATGTAATGGATTGCTTAGCTGGCCTGATAACCAACCAGTAGATCACCTCATTCGTATAGTAGTATTCGGTGTTTGAGCTACTGTACACACACACATACACAAACACACACACACACGTATATATAATATAAGCTATTGATACAAATCCAAAAATAGATATTATCCTATTTTTTTCTCTCAACAGAGGGCAAGAAAACAGTGCTATCGGCGTGGCCAGTGGTGGCGGCAATGTGGTGACCAGCACTGGAGGCGGCACTGCAAAGATGTCTGTAGTTCCTCGGAATCCCCAAGCCTCGGTGCCCAGCTGTGGCGACACGCCATCCAGGAAGCCTGTGCGCTTGTGTCAGGTTAGTGCCGTTGCTGGTTCTCGCAACTATTCATACAAGAACAAGTACTCATAGAACATAAGAACATAAGAAAGTAAGGAAGCTACAAGAGGCCGTGAGACCTACATGAGGTAGTTCCTGTTACCTAACTCTACCTATATCCACCTCTCTTCCCCATCCATGAATTTATCCAGACTCCTTTTAAAGACCCCAATAGACTCCGCATTGACCACCTGATGATTTAGTCCAATCCCAATCATTCACCACCCTATTTGTGAACCAGTTTCTCCCAATTTCCTTTTTAAATCTACGCTTTTCCAGCTTAAATCCGTTACTTCTTGTTCTACCCTGCTTACTAACCTTAAGAACTTTTCCTACATCGCCTATATTGTATCCCTTTATCCACTTAAAAACTTCTATCAGATCGCCCCTTACTCTACGCCTTTCGAGTGAGTGTAAATTTAATAGTTTCAATCTCTTCTCATAACTAAAGTAACCCATGAATCATTTTGGTCATCCTTCTCTGCACTGATTCTAACAAGGCAATATCCATCCTGTAATACAAAGACCAAAACTGAACCGGGGATGGGGTCTAGGTGAGGTCTGACTAGAGCCAAATAAAGCTTTAGAATAACTTCGGAACTTCTACTTTTAACACTCCTGGTAATAAATCCTAACACCCTGTTGGCTCGATTTCTAGCCTCAATACATTGATTCCTAGGACGGAGGTCTGAGCTTACCCGCACTCCCAGATCTTTCTCACCCTCTTGATCTTTTCAGCGATACATTGCATATGGTGTACCTATTACCAGGATTTTTTCTACCAACATTCATAACGCTGCACTTATCAATATTAAATTCCATCTGCCATGTATCTGCCCACTCATTTAATTGATCTAAGTCTCCTTGCAGAATATTGCTCCTCTTCACTCATTACCCATGACTTTGTCATACCAATGTTTATATGCATAAAAGGTAATCCTTGTTTCATAGACTAAACACTAATTACTTATGTATTTCCAAAAGCAAGGCATTATCATTTGCATATTTCTCCTTGATTTTCTTAAGTAGAATACTTATACTAAAACTAAATAATAGAAAATCTACTGAAATTACGTAAAAGAATGGTTTTCAAGCAGAACAATATCTCCAAATAATAAAAATTAAATAAACAATTTATAAGAAGATTACCATTTACAATAGATGTCATCTTAAGATATCTTAAGTATTGATGGTGACTAAAGTAGCCAATAACATTAGTTCCCCCCAATGAGGGCTCTGTCTCATGCACCATGGCCGGCAGGTATGTGGAGACATTGCCAAGTCTCTGCACTTTGGAGGGCTATCATGTGACTCCTGCAAGGCATTCTTCCGACGGTCGGTGCAGAATGATGCATACAAGCATTTTCGTTGTGGTGGAGACCAGAAATGTGCTATATCAATTGCATCCAGAAAGTTCTGCAAGTATTGCAGGTTAGTATTATCCTCTTTTTATCTTTCAACATTTTAACTTTAATCATTCAATTTTCCACCTTGAACAGCAGAAGGTTCTAGATTTAGGAAACATAAATAATGTAAGCAAATGTAGGTGATAAAATTATCCATGTTTATGGAATAGTCACACAACCTTCACTTCAACCGTGGAATTATTGTCCTCTCCAGTAGTATCTCGCATACTACCGTACTTACCATACATGATAAAATTATCTTAAATAACATGATTAAATCTCCTTTAGTATTTTCATCTTTGGAATTGAAATTTGTTTTTATTCTTAACAGGTTTGCTAAGTGCGAAAACATTGGTATGACAAAGTCATGGGTAATGAGTGAAGAGGAGCGGTTGCAGCTAATGAAAACACGACTCACAAAGAGGATGATGTACCAAGCAGGGGGCAACAGCGGTGGAGGAAGTGGCAGCGGAGGCAGTAGCAGTAGTAGTAGCAGCACCTGTGGTGGAAACAGAGGTGAACTTTGTGGAGGACGAGGGCCCTCATCAAGTCCCTTCTCCCCAAATGAATGTTCAAAAGAAACGTCCACCTACACCAACAACACTGCCTCTAAAAACCTATTATCTCACAGTCAAAATAGCCACAGCCCCTCTCTAACCTATCATCGGCCATCTCAACCTGGTGACTTGGGATCAACAGGCTCCTCCCCCAACAGCTCCCCATCCACACCTATCTCTGGGCCAGTCACGCCAATACAGTATGGCCCCATCCCCCCACCTACTTCTCACCAAACGTTAGAAAATATGAAACACCAACACATCTCTCCGAAGCATGAGAGTCCAACAAGAAGTATGTGTAGAGGTATTAAAAGGGAAAATGAAGAAGAGATTGTGCCTGTGGAGAGAGTCTTTAACCCAGCCTCTCCACAGTACCTGGATGCTACAGAGGTGGAAATCCTGACCCGTGTGATCAGTAACATAAAATTAGTGGATCAACAATTGCCATACAGTTCAAGCAAAGCCATGGATGTGATGACAACATACAAGCGATTTGCAGAAAGACTTACAAGGTTTTTACGACAGTTTCCGGAATTCAATTGTCTACCTCCACAATCTCAGGGTTTGGCACTTAAGAAAAACATTACAGTTATTGCCCTTGTTTTTGCTTCAAGCTTCATAAATGAAGAAACTGGCAGCTATCACAATGTTCATAATCCCTCTCAACCAATGATCACAAACATTGATATGATTAAGAAATCACAGTCACCTGAGGTATTTAGTAAATTCAAAGAAATTCTCGGTGTTCTTCGTCAATTCAATGTTGATTCTAGGATGGCGTATCTCATTGTTTTGATAATCGTGTTGGGATTTGAAGGTCAAGAAAGTAATAAAGAAATCTATCAAGCAATCTTGGAACATTACGTCTACTGGAAGTATGGTGAAGCGTCTGGAAAATCCCTGTTTGATGGACTCATTCACTCTTTGCGGGAGATTCGACATCACTCGGAACTCTTTGAAAGCATGGCAATACGGCAAAAACCAGGACTATCCAATGCTTCTCAATTTCATAACATCAGCGATTCTCTTCTGATGGATGTGAAAAGCAAAGTGGAGGCAATGACGGGAGAGCAGATCAGGCAGATGTTGAATGGAATGGACATTGAACAAATGAAGCAAATGCTACAAGGTAATGGATTAGAACAAATGAAACAAATGTTGCTGAGCATGGAGTGTGAAAATTCACTTGTTCAGATTGCCCATGCATCAAGCTCTGTGATTCACTCTCATCCTATGCCCAGTCCGTCACCTCATCACATGGTGCAATCCCCTCACAGCATGGTACATTCACCCCATTCTATGCTACCATCTCCACACCATATGTTACAGTCACCCCATAGTATGATGTCTCCACAAAGCATAATGGAATCAGCCCACAATATGCTTCAGCCTTCTTCATCTCCAGGAATGCTACAATCTCCAAACTTGAGCCAATCAGTGCATACTATGCTTGACATATCTCATAATGTGAGTCATAGTCCAAACACTACTGTAACACAAATTATTAATTCTTCCAACAATCTACTAAATAATTATCAAGAAATGAAGCCACCTGCATCTTTCATCAATTCCCCTCAATCTTTAGAAATGTCCCAGAGCCCCATTGAAATATCCAGCCCATCGCCACATGCGATGAACCTCACTCCCTCGCCAGCACCGTACATCCCAAATCAGGAAAGTTACATACTGGACCACCAGTTATCAGAGACTTCGTACTCGGACCATCGGCAGTCTCCACTAGATGAAAGTGGATATTCTAACCCTCCCATATACCCTCAGACACCATACAGCCCTACTCCTTTGAGTGATCAGTTCAGCAGTGCTTATCAAACACTGTTCTCTCCATTGCCATATAAAGAGGAAAACCAGAGTATCAGTAGTAGCACAGGCAGCAGTGGAGTTGGAGTAAGTTTGACCTCAGGCCTCACCTCACCACTGTCTTCCCTTATCACCTCTCCTGCACCATCCCACTCATCACTTCAGGAATCTGACAACAGCTTGTCAAATTACCATGAATCTGAACACGGCAACTCGTTGGGAGTTGTACCTTAACTTCTGGGCATTTAGTATCTTTTATTACAAAAATGTCATATATATATATAAAAGTAATCCAGGCAAGTTCCTGATAAAGGTTCCAGCTGTAGAGATCATTACTAGGTAATGTTTATTGTTGTAGCTTAGAGCAGATGTGACAGTTATCATAGAGTGACCTCATCTCGCATACTGCCCAAATCCTCGCTCTAGAAGTTTCATGTGCAAAATTCATATTTTTGTTGTTATAGGCAGAACAAGATGCTTAACATTATTGCTGTATAACATAAAAGTAGGAATTTGCATATAATGGTTCTCAAGTGACAGTGATTTGTACAATAACCTTCCAACTCCGGCCATAAACTCAACAACTGAAGTGTATTACAACATTATGTACAGGTTTTAATGTACTCGGAAGATTTGAGTTTATTCCCCATATACCTACTTGTCTTCTACCTCACTCAACAGGTATCAAGAATACAAAGTGTTAATATTTCTGATGATTTCTTGTTATACGTGTAGCCATTTTCCAGTCAATACAGTAAACATGCTGAGCTTACCACTGCTGGGATATTTAGAATAGTAAATTTCAGCTCAGCCACACATACATACCAATAAGTTTATAACACATACATGTTTCTAAAGTATATAACTAACAAGAATTGACCATTGTAAGTTGGAAAATTTGCCACATGATAACCTTGCATTGAAGGGATGATATTAATTGCTAAGAGTAATTATGTAACTCTTAGCAATTATCTATTCAAGACTTGCTTTGAATTTCTTTACAGTAAAACTCAGGTAATTGGGGCCATGTTCAATGAGCAGTAGTTTAGTGAAATAAGTGGTTGCTCAGGTGAAAGTCACTAAAGACCACTTGTCCATGTTTATGAATAGGACATAGTATTTTGCAGTATTAATACAGTACTAAATGAACTGTCAGTATGACAAGGCAAAGTGAACGATGGAGGAGTGTTATCTGCCTCCACTGTGCAAAGATGGGTTACGAATGGTGAAACTTTGCAAATCCTATCGATTCAATTTTATACTTAGCCTCGAATTTTCAAACTTTTTTTCAAAATCTCCCATACACTTATTAGCATATATTCATAACTAGCAGAAAATCAGGGATGTGCAGTTTGCATAGGTTTAAAACATAAATGGATATACAAAAGAGCATATTTTTGACAGTATCATAAGTGAAATATTCCAGATTATGCAACATTCCATGATACTTATTAAGCAGTGTAATGTACATTGCCTCCATACAACACTACGGACTTTAGTTTCCAATATCTTAAATTTCCCTACAAGTTTGAATTGTAATTATAGTGTATGTAAAAATATAAAAACCACAAACATTATCACAAGTGAACACCAGAAATTCATGTGTGAAAATGTATGTAATTTTTTCTTCTAAATTCTATCTAATCACAGAGGAATTCTTATTAAATGGGTGTTTATTTTCGAAGATAATATAGAACTCACACCCTTATCTTCCATTATTTAGTTTAAAAATTGGTTATATTTACATTATTTCATAACGGAACCAGTAAAATACTTGGGTCTAAATAGAGAAGTAATACATTCTCAAAAGCATTGTCGAATACTGGTTCCATTTGAATAATGATACAAAAGTTTCACCAAACCACAAAGTAACTGAAAGGTTGTCTTGTCAGAAAGGCTCACCCATTGTAAAGTTTTTTAAAGCAAGTTTGTTAGAGACGTCCCTTTGAAAAAGTAATCATGCAACCAGCACATTTGCTATAAGTGAAATATTCTCATTGCAGTATGGTATGACTGACCTTCAGATTAAACATCATGTGGCCAAACTTTCAACTTTCAATGATAAATCTTGTTAGGTAAATAGGGTTTTATACAGCAGCTTTTATTTTCTGTACAAGGTCATATGGGAGGTCTATGATTCAGAGTGCCTATTAGGAGCCTAGGTTTTTTTCATATGTTTTAAAATATGGATAGGCATTCAGAATGACGCCATATATATTTCCTTGTGTAACAAAATCTCTGGATACATAGGCCCAATGCCTTAATGCTTTTTTTATCTTATTCAATATATAGATTCATTTGTTTTATTTTATTATATATATTTTTTGTGTGTGTCTGGTGAGGCTCAGGAGTTCAGCAGTGCCACACACACTGTTAAGAGAGAGAACACCTTAGGGTCTGGCTGCAGTTTACAAACTAACATGATATCAAGGTATTGTTTTTACAGTCTGCCAAACATCAGACCTCAGATACACCGCTAACATCCATTTCAAAGCCCGATAAGCTAGTGCTCACAGACAGCGTTCTTACTTTCTTTTTAGCACTGAAGAATGCTAACCACTGCAAATAATCCCTTGGATCGTAATGAGCATTTCATCATAGCTCAGCAATATTTGATAATGAACACAACAAACCAAATGTATTCCATGTCCTTTCAGCAAATACGAAGTGTACACACAATCAAATATGATCAATTCGATGCAAGGGTCTTTATATATAATTATCAGTGGTAAGCAGTTCTTGTCAGCTCTGAAAGGATAATTTCCATTGTATTTTCATATTGAGTGCATAAAGATGACAAATATTCATGTAGACAGAATTACATGAGCAGAGAAAAGGGTAGCCTCTATGTACACAATATCAGCACACGTGTCAATATTGAGTCTTATGCCATTCTTGAGGATTTAGAGTGCACAGCCAGAATTGTGTACATGTTGGCAAGGCCTTGGGCAGATGCGAACAGTACTACCATGTGACAGGCTTGTTGTTCATGTACAGTGTCTTGTGTTGAATGCATACAACATTCTGAATAGATACAGCCCTGCATGTGAATGGTTAGGTAAGTAGTCTCAGTAAGAATATCACAAACTCGAAAGTGTTATGAGTATTACATCTGATGTTTTGACAAAGGCACGATTTCCAGGAAGCTGCAGATTGCTCACATTGGCGACTAAAGCATAATATGTATTATTACTGCATTGGCATGTATTTTGTTGGACTACTATATTAATAGAAATACATATATATCTATTTTTTGCTGCGTGCATTTGTTGTACATACAGTATGAACCACAGTTGGTAGGTTTTCATGGCACATTTAAAATTTAATTCTTCCATGGCAAAAAAATAGAAGTTGTCAAGAGTCCTGTTAGGGTTCCAGATTTTGCTGAATTCATGAAATGTTCAGAGTGTTTGTATGAAATACTTTGAAATTTTGCCTAGTGCCAAGCAAACTTACCAATGTGTAGCAGATCTTGTGATTAGAGTAGTTCACCAACTTTCAGGATCATTTACTTGGCCCACAGTTCAAGTGATGCCAATGGAATATGAACCTCATATGAAAGAATTGTTATATATTTTCAGGATTGGTGAATTAACCTATATCAATGAGGTGTCTTGTTCCCTCCTTGTTATTGTTTTACAGAATGTGCTCAATTAGGCTAACTGCTGTTGTAACACTGCCCAATAGTGATCACGTCCATCCACCTCCTAGGTGACGTGATTGCTGGGGAAGAGTATGGCAATCCAAATTCTTGGTATGTCAAACTAAAGGTCTCTGTTTTTCACATCTTGCAAGTAACCTGCACTCATTAAATATTTGCAGTGCTGGATGATGGTAATTTTGTCTTGTTTAGAACAGGACAATAAACTCCTTAAGTCATATACCTCTACATGACTTGATCATTTAATGGTGAAGATCTGAAAGTTTCTGTGAAGCAGTCCCTGTTTAACCTTCTAAGGGTCTCTGATGCCATGATCAGGGATGTAAGAGGCTTGTAATGTAGAGTTTACTTACTGGTTAATGAGAAAGTTTTTTCTTTCTCTTAAAATACAGCCAGGGCTAAAACCTTGGCTCTAAACAGTTATTGTTTTTGTATAATGATAAGTTGTAAAAATACACGCAACAGCCAAGGCAATTAAATGGAGACTAGGAGTGTAATTAGGGTAACAGGACTTAGGTTGAACTTGTGAATGTAATTTCATTTTGCTTAAGGTAGGATGCATTTCTGTGGTCAATGTTCAAAAGGCAACTTTTTAAGTTGCTGAGATCATACTACTCTGAATGACCACTGATTGTTGGGTAAGTTTAACCAAGTATTGTTCTTAGCTGAGTAAGTCTGAATGAGCACTATAATTCATCAAGCAGATTGGAACATGATAGATTCACCAATAAATAGGTGTGCCCAGTGACCCCTAAATCAACAAGAGGAAGCAAAATAATTCCATAAATAGTCTTCCTCTGCACTAACGTATCAATGAGCCGTGTCCGAGGTTTCATAATGGCGCTGAAGTCTGGCTGATCATACCTAATATGCCATACTGTTTCAATGTATCAAGTAATATCAAAGCAGAAATTTTCATTAAGGAGTCACCAGATGTTTTGTAAAAGAGATCAGTGTTGACGGATACCAGAAGCCTGGTATACTTGCTACATTCGAACTCCCACATTTTTTTAAACCTATGACACCATGATGCCTGCTATTGTGTGCAAGATCTTTCATATATATTACGTGTGTATGTGTGTGCGCACGCATGCGTGCGCGAGCACACTTGTGTGTGCACGTGTGAGATATTTTTTGAGTTACAGATATCACAATAACACATGAGATCTTAGAAAAAAAAGTAATGTTCCTAGAATGCAGCCACACCTGAGCCTGGCCTGCGACACACAACAAACAGTTATATACTAGCACTATCAGCAAAACTGGTGTCCTTAATTGCATATGTTTCCTGTGAAATGCTGCAGCAGTACATTTACAAGACAATACCTCATAATATAAATATAAGTGTAAACTTACTGTCACAGAAATTTTGTAAGCCCACATCTTTCTGGCTTTATATGTATGGTATTTTATAGTTTTGTTGAAAATACAAAAATGACTGGATGTGTGAATGGATGGTGTTAGTGACTACTAATGAAATATATGTAAAATACATACAAATTGAGCAATACCTATGTAATTTTTTCTTGTATGTGATATATATATATTAGAAAAAATAATAGATATTGCTCTATTTTGTGAGAGTATGTCATATTTCTTTGACTTCTAACATGATTTATAAGATTTACACCACAAGTTAAATCTTTAAACCTATTTATCATAAATTTCATTAAGTAATTTGTTTAAAATTTTAATTCTAGGTACTATTGACCAAAATTAATTTGTGTATTCCTTTCCCATGTTATACTCGCATACTAATTGAATGAGTCTGATAATATTAAGACATTTTAATTATTCTTTCTTTGTTAATACAAACAAAGCACAGTGCCACCATTGATATATTGTTGATAACAGTTTTCATCTATGAAACTACATGATCACACCCATTTCACTGCCAGCTTAAATATCTATTTCATTAGGATGAAAGGAGACTTCTTGTGTCCTGTTTATAACCAAGGAAAAGCAGCACATTGTATGATACAACTTTCAGGTTCATAGATATCCAGGTATTTTTCGTCCTGGTACTGCTAACATGATGCTCATAAGATGCTCACATGTATGTTTGCATGTTACAAGTAGGAGTTCAATATGTACAGGGCAACTATTATTAGTATTCTATCTTATTACACATATTGTATACCCAGTGTCTGTTTGATGTGTCTGGAATCATGAGTATGACAATAGACCAATTAGTAGTGATGACATAGGGCTATGAACAGTTGATGTAACAGGTCACTCTGAGGCTTCGATGTACTATTGAAAGATCCAGTTTTAAACATAATTTATTTGTAAAATCATCTACATATGGAGAAACTTGAAATACATGTTTGCATAATTTCAGAATAATGTGAAGGTGTGCAATTTAGCCACTATACACATGTGTAGAGAACTGTGATCTTGAAAGTGCTCAGACTTCAGACTTCCTCAGAAAGTTCTGTATTGTGTGCAGGGCCCAGTTTTTAAAAACCTCCTTGCTATATAATAGCAGTTAGGCTGGTTTTCAGCTATGCTTCTTAAGTATGATACTGTAATGCCAATATGTACCACAAGATAAAAAGGCACCAAATCAATTTCAGGAAGTGATCAACTCTTGTAAATGCTTTTGTTGTTTGAGGTTATCGCTTGATATTGAAATGGAAGGCAGCAGTAATGTTGTAGTGGTGAGGCTGGAGCCTCACGGACCGTGGAAACAAGCCTGGCAGGCGCAGGCGTGATTGGCTGTGATATGACCCAGATGCAGAAATTTTAATCTTAAACTTTTTATCATATTCAATTTTTGAGAAACACTAGCATAGTTTGACCTCTTCATCAGATGCAAAAAAAAATCATCTTAAAGAGATGTAAAACGAATTATTTTAAGATTTATTTTAGCATTAAATGCAAATTGATACATCAAAATTATTTTAATATTGTTGCTTTAAGGATTATCATAGCAGTGCATTTATTTGGTATCAGGAAAGTCCTTTTTCATGTGAAAAGTATTTGCAACTCAACTCTCACTGGTAGTAGTTTTTATGTATTGATAATTATTATCTAGTATTATTTTAATAAGTTTCCATACATAACGATTACCACCAATACCATTTCAGTTGAAAGATAAGTTATTGTTTTGATACGAATTAATTACAATCCTGTGCA
>JACEEZ010018746.1:1799385-1804162 GCA_016584305.1 Chionoecetes opilio
ATTTTTTTATAAAGCGATAAAGTTCTATCCCTGGATATAACAAACTTTATATATCTTACCCCCTTCCCCAATTGGTGCTTATAATAACTAACCAATCTGGTTTGGGAAGTGGGTGAACTTATAAAGCCGAAAGTTGTGCTATACGGGGATCCAAACATTTTTTGCATATAATAAACTTTGGTCGTTATAGGTGAAAGTTCGCTATTTCCGACCATTTCCGTGTATAATAAACTTTGTTTGTTACATTAGATGAAAGTTCGTATATTTACGTACATGCAGCCATCACAGATACTACAGACATACAGGAAATTAAAATAATACGTGGTGAGGAACGTAAGGACGCGAGAGGAGGTGTTTACACTTAAGCCTACAAAGCCAGACTAAGTACAAGCCGTGTACCGCCCGGTAGTATTTGTTTTCACTGCAACCGTCCGACCTGCGTGTACATGTTCAGCCGGCCCACCACCGAACCAAACCCCACATTTACCAAATTTGTTCGGTAAATCCCCGCATATATCGGACTGGCAGAAAAAAATAGTTAAAAGCCGAAATTCATTATATAGATGTTTGTAAAAGCGAGGGTTTACTGTATATATGAGGTGTGATTAATAAGTTCCAAAATTACACCTATAAAAAGCATGCAACATACCTGATTTGAATTTGGCTGCTGTCACTCATTCAGCAATATACTGTGCCCAGCACTTTTGCCACAATGGAATGGTCCTGGAAGTACGGTTATGTAAGCATGTTAAATACCATCTGCGATTCGCGTTGGGTCTCCTTCATGGTATCAAAATGGCGATCCTTCAGCTTGAACTCTATCTTGAGGAAGAGGAAGAAGTTCCTCTTCCCCTAGAATACCTAAATGAAATTCAAGCCGATGTATTGACACCATAGAGGAGATCCAGTGCTAATCACAGATGATGCTCGGCACGCTTACAGAATGCGATACCCAGAGACCATTCCAAACGTGGCAAACACACTGGGCGCCGTGTATTGCTGCACAAGGTGATGACTTGAAAGGGGATGGCGGCTGAATCTAAATAAGGTACGGTTTCTGCTTTTTATAGGTGTAGTTATGGTACTTTTTTTATCATAATAATAATAAAAATGAAATACATAAATACAAAATTGAGCAAAAAGAATTGATAAGTAAGATGCTTTTTTTAGACAGCTATTGAGCAGGTGTGGTGAACTAGTTACTGTAGGTGATGAAAAGGCCATATCAAAGGCAATGGTTCAGCTGTCTTCACAAATGTCTATATGCAAGATTAAGTATTCTCCTGAAGGTTTATAAACTAATTGTAAAAAAAAAAAAAAAAAAAACTGTAATAGTGATTATTATTCATAGTAGAAAAAAAAATTCTGACAAAATGCAGGAAGCACCGGGTAGACTGTATGACCAAACCCATGAAGTCATTTATCCAGTAACTGATAGTCTTCAAGGTTTCACAGCTATTTTGACATTTGTGCATTGATAACGAGAATTATTTCTATTAGTACATACCTTAAAAATATTTGACAAAATGGTCTTGTACGGGAGTGAGGGTCATCTGTTGCTGGATAATTGGGGTCTTGGTGTGTTTGCACTTTGAGCAAGGTTAAGTGATGGGTTATGAAGACGTGCCTTATGCTCACAAGCTTTTAAGTAGACATAGTATTAGGAATAATTCTTTAGGTTGCTCTTTGTGCTCCACCTTCCCAGAACTTTTTAAATAAGACTGAACATGCTTTCCAGTAATTTTTTGAAAGAGAAAAATCATTAAAAACAAAATAAATGCCTTGACTCTAGATGAAAGATTAATTTTTCTTTTACATTACTAGTTTAAAAACTGAAATTGAAATAGTTAGCTAAAATTTTAATCACATTTTTAAATATATCTATATAATGTATATATGTCAAACAGCAGTCGGCAAAAATCTACATCATGATGCTGGGATGAGTAAGGGAACATCTAGTGTTAGGCCCAGTAAATTATATGCTGTACAACACTAATGATGTATATTCATTGGAATTTACCTGCAATTCTTTGTACCTCAAGATTTCACTGAAATAATAGCACTGGTGAAAACTGCTGTGTGTGTGTCTGTGTTTATATATACTATATATATAAATTGCAATGAAATATATGATAGCACTAGGAAGATGCACATAGGATGCAGACCTGGATGATTCAAGGATGACCTGGATGTAGTCACTCATGGTCAACAAGATTCATGTTAGTGTCTCCCCACACTCGCTAGACCCAGTTCATATTTCATTTTCCTATCAGAAAATGGTTTCTCAGAAAGCACACAAACATATTTTGATTATTGCACAGATTGTAATTAATTCGTATCAAAACAATAACTTATCTTTCAACTGAATGGTATTGGTGGTAATCGTTATGTATGGAAACTTATTAAAATAATACTAGATAATAATTATCAATACATAAAACTACTACCAGTGAGAGTTGAGTTGCAAATACTTTTCACATGAAAAAGGACTTTCCTGATACCAAATAAATGCACTGCTATGATAATCCTTAAAGCAACAATATTAAAATAATTTTGATGTATCAATTTGCATTTAATGCTAAAATAAATCTTAAAATAATTCGTTTTACATCTCTTTAAGATGATTTTTTTTTGCATCTGATGAAGAGGTCAAACTATGCTAGTGTTTCTCAAAAATTGAATATGATAAAAAGTTTAAGATTAAAATTTCTGCATCTGGGTCATATCACAGCCAATCACGCCTGCGCCTGCCAGGCTTGTTTCCACGGTCCGTGAGGCTCCAGCCTCACCACTACAACATTACTGCTGCCTTCCATTTCAATATCAAGCGATAACCTCAAACAACAAAAGCATTTACAAGAGTTGATCACTTCCTGAAATTGATTTGGTGCCTTTTTATCTTGTGGTACATATTGGCATTACAGTATCATACTTAAAGCATAGCTGAAAACCCGCCTAACTGCTATTATATAGCAAGGAGGTTTTTAAAACTGGGCCCTGCACACAATACAGAACTTTCTGAGGAAGTCTGAAGTCTGAGCACTTTCAAGATCACAGTTCTCTACACATGTGTATAGTGGCTAAATTGCACACCTTCACATTATCTGAAATTATGCAAACATGTATTTCAAGTTTCTCCATATGTAGATGATTTTACAAATAATTATGTTTAAAACTGGATCTTTCAATAGTACATCGAAGCCTCAGAGTGACCTGTTACATCAACTGTTCAAGCCCTATGTCATCACTACTAATTGGTCTATTGTCATACTCATGATTCCAGACACATCAAACAGACACTGGTATACAATATGTGTAATAAGATAGAATACTAATAATAGTTGCCCTGTACATATTGAACTCCTACTTGTAACATGCAAACATACATGTGAGCATCTTATGAGCATCATGTTAGCAGTACCAGACGAAAATACCTGGATATCTATGAACCTGAAAGTTGTATCATACAATGTGCTGCTTTTCCTTGGTTATAAACAGGACACAAGAAGTCTCCTTTCATCCTAATGAATAGATATTTAAGCTGGCAGTGAAATGGGTGTGATCATGTAGTTTCATAGATGAAAACTGTTATCAACAATATATCAATGGTGGCACTGTGCTTTGTTTGTATTAACAAAGAAAGAATAATTAAAATGTCTTAATATTATCAGACTCATTCAATTAGTATGCGAGTATAACATGGGAAAGGAATACACAAATTAATTTTGGTCAATAGTACCTAGAATTAAAATTTTAAACAAATTACTTAATGAAATTTATGATAAATAGGTTTAAAGATTTAACTTGTGGTGTAAATCTTATAAATCATGTTAGAAGTCAAAGAAATATGACATACTCTCACAAAATAGAGCAATATCTATTATTTTTTCTAATATATATATATCACATACAAGAAAAAATTACATAGGTATTGCTCAATTTGTATGTATTTTACATATATTTCATTAGTAGTCACTAACACCATCCATTCACACATCCAGTCATTTTTGTATTTTCAACAAAACTATAAAATACCATACATATAAAGCCAGAAAGATGTGGGCTTACAAAATTTCTGTGACAGTAAGTTTACACTTATATTTATATTATGAGGTATTGTCTTGTAAATGTACTGCTGCAGCATTTCACAGGAAACATATGCAATTAAGGACACCAGTTTTGCTGATAGTGCTAGTATATAACTGTTTGTTGTGTGTCGCAGGCCAGGCTCAGGTGTGGCTGCATTCTAGGAACATTACTTTTTTTTCTAAGATCTCATGTGTTATTGTGATATCTGTAACTCAAAAAATATCTCACACGTGCACACACAAGTGTGCTCGCGCACGCATGCGTGCGCACACACATACACACGTAATATATATGAAAGATCTTGCACACAATAGCAGGCATCATGGTGTCATAGGTTTAAAAAAATGTGGGAGTTCGAATGTAGCAAGTATACCAGGCTTCTGGTATCCGTCAACACTGATCTCTTTTACAAAACATCTGGTGACTCCTTAATGAAAATTTCTGCTTTGATATTACTTGATACATTGAAACAGTATGGCATATTAGGTATGATCAGCCAGACTTCAGCGCCATTATGAAACCTCGGACACGGCTCATTGATACGTTTTAGTTGCAGGAAGGTAAGACATATGTTATGGAATTTATTTTGCTTCCTCTTTGGGTTGAATTTAGTGGTCACATGGTTGCCACACCTATTTAAAATTTGGTGCATCTACATTCAAATGATGATTAAGTCATCTTAAATACA
>JACEEZ010018748.1:0-10000 GCA_016584305.1 Chionoecetes opilio
ATTAGGAATAAGCCCACAAAGCTATAGCACCCCACCTTCACTGTGGAGTACTACTTGGATAGTAGCTACTAATTACAGCGTGTGTGTGTGGGTGTTTGTTTTTGTTTGTTTGTTTAGCTGATAATGCCTCAGAGCCGTAGTGATCTACCGCTGCAGCTTAAGGCCGATTCCCATCAGCCCGCTTGTACGGCCGTCTAACAGCAACACCGCTCAACAATGACGTCACCATCATCACCGCTTGAGTGGCTGTGATGGGAATCGGGCACCGCTTCCACCCCCGCTCGAGCGGGCCCCGCCGAGCGGGAGAGATGACTTCAATTTAACTTTGTGCAGCGATACGGCCGTACAATATTCGAGATATGATATTTAAGGACTTATTCGAATCACACCTTATCATTGTAACAATGCTATAATTCAAATTGTAATTTTTTTGTACTGTATATGTGAAATGATGAGGTATTTCGAGTGAAATGAGAGGCGGGCCGGCGGCGTCACCAGCGCTATCGCCCCAATTCGCCCAGGAAAATATGATAAACAAACCCACCACAGCAGGCCACCTCTACCAGAAGGGCACACCTGTGCCAGCCATTCTCACCTATCTGTGGCCCACCCTCTCCATGCTCATCTCCTCCCTATTTGAATAGGATATGGCCCTCACCTTCCTCCTCTGGAATGCCAGGTCTCTCCTCCGGAAATCATCTGAACTGCAAACCTACCTGCGGGACTCACTTCCTTCAGTGGTCGGGTTGTGCGAGACCTGGCTCCCCCCTCACCTCGCGCTCAACCTTCCGGGCTACTCTATCCTCAGGCAAGACCGCCAACAGGGCCGTGGTGGAGGTGTCCTCCTTGCCCTCCGAGACGTGCTGCACCGCTCCCCGCTTCCCCTTCCCCAGTGGCCGGGTGGGCGCCTGGAGATGGTTGCTGCCAGGGTTAGCCTCCGGAGAGGTTGGCTCACCGTGGCAGTAATATACAACCCGGGTGGTGCCGCCACTTCACAGGAGATCGAACACTATATCGCCTCTCTCCCTCCCCCGGTGATCATCATGGGGGACTTTAACGCACACCACCAATGCTGGGAGCCTGACCTGCCTCCCCACAAACGGAAACCCTTCAGGTAACACATTATTCAGGATAATGTTGGACTCTCCTCATCTCTCCTTGCTGAGCCCGCCTGGTCTGGCCACCAGGTTCCACCCCCACACTGGTGCTCCCTCGGTCCTGGACCTGTTCATTGGTGACCCGGCCTTCACCACCTCCACCTTCTCTACTGGGCCTTACATGGGGAGTGACCACCTTCCTGTGCTGGCCTCTGTCCCACAGGCTCACCCGAAGCCCCATCCTGGCTGCCTGCCCCGCTGGAGAATAAGATCCTCCGAGTGGCCGCGTTACAGGGAGGCCCTCCAGCCCTCACCGGATATCTCCACTCTACCCTTGGAGGACGCCGCGTCTTCCTTCCATCAGACGCTGGAGACGGCGGGTGCGGCTGCCTTTCACCTTGCCACGCGTCGCACACCCCGTCGCCCTGGGAAGCCATGGTGGAATGACGACTGTGCCCGGGCAGTACTGGCCCGCCGTCGGGCCTGGAACCAGTGGCGGAGGACACCCACGATACTGGCAGGCACTAACTACCGCCGTCTCAACGCCTTCAGCGCCAAGATCATCCTCAAGGCCCAGAGGAGTGCCTGGGGTTCCCACTGCTCCTCCCTCTCCTTCTCTTCCTCCACCAAGAGAACCTGGGACTTCCTGCACTCTATGGAGGGCAGGAAGGCGCATCACCCCATCCCTCTGACGGATGGTGCCCAGTCTCTATTGGATGACCCCGAGAAGGCAGAGGCTCTGGCTCGCCACTACCACCAGAAGATTGGGCTTCCCCCTACTCTCCATCCTCCTGCGGACCTCCACCAAGCCACCTCTACCTCCATCGCCTCCCCTGGTCTTCCTGAGCTAACCCAGCCTTACGCCCGGCGGGAACTGGATGCGGCCCTGTCCACACTGCGTACTGGCAAGGCAGCGGGACACGACCACATCCCTTACGATTTCCTCACTCACCTCTCTCCTCCCCTACAGGAATGCCTCTTATGCATTTACAATGCCAGCTGGGAGACAGGAAATTACCCCACCTGTTGGAAGCCCTCTGTCCTCATCCCCATCCACAAGCCGGGTAAAGATCCTTCTCTCCCATCTTCCTACAGGCCCATAGCTCTCCTCTCCTGTATTGGGAAGCTGATGGAGCGCCTGGTGTCCACACGTCTCTCCTGGTGGCTTGAGGAGAAGCGACTGCTAAGGGAGGAGCAGTGCGGCTTTCGACCCCATAGGGGCACAATGGACGTGCTGGGCCAGCTTGAGTTCCATATTTGCGACACCTACCGTCAGCGCCAGGTCATGACTACACTCTTCCTTGACCTGGAGGGTGCCTTCGATACGGCACCACACGAGGGTATCCTATACAAGCTGGCCGGCATGGGCATTACCGGGGCCACCCTTGCCTGGGTCCAGGACTTCCTTGGCGGTCGCTCGTACCGGATTGCAGTGGGTGCCTCTCTGTCGCCCTCCCGTCCCATTCACAGAGACGTTCCTCAAGGCTCCATCCTAAGTCCTCTTTTATTCAACGTCCTCCTCTCCGACCTCCACCTTCCCGCCCACTCCCACCTCCTCATCTATGCTGACGATATCACCGTAGTCAGCCGGGCCCCAACGTTGGCCCAGGCGCAGACCCACCTGCAAGAGGCAGCAATCTCCCTCGGTGACTGGTGACCACCTGGGGTCTGAAGGTCAGTGCCCCTAAAAGCACACTTATGTGTTTCACCCTCAAGCGGCTTCCCTCCCACCTGCCCTCCAACTGTGCGGCCAGCCGGTCCCTTACTCAGGACGCACACCTTCCTGGGGCTGCGGCTGGACGGTCCTCGCCTCTCCTGGGCCGGGGCATGTGGAATATCTCCGCACCTCCTGCAACAAGCGCCTGGATGTCATGAAGAGGATTTACCGGTGTCCGTTGGGGTGCGAACCGGGATCTCCTCCTCCAATATTACCTTGCCACCATCAGACCCAAACTCATGTACGGCAGCAGCATTTATGGTCGGCTGCCCGTTACTACATTGACCAAGCTGGATCCTCTTCAGAATGCCGCGCTTCGAATCTCCATGGGGGCCATGAAATCTTCCCGGTTCTCTCCCTGCATGCCGAAAGTGGCATCCTCCCCTTGTCCACCTACAGAAAGGTTATTTTATGCCAGCAGTACCACCAAATCATGAGCCTGCCCCCATCTCACCCCCTTGCTGCTCTCTACGCTGGCTCTGGTGTGAATCACCACGCCCCAGTTTGGTCTCCGGGTGCCAGGCAACCCCTTCTGGTTAGGGCCCTACTGGCTCTCACCATCTTAGGCTACCACCACCACCACCACAACCCACCAGCCCACACTCTCCCCTCCCACCCTGGCTGGACACCTCCTCCAGGTTTACCCTGCACCTTCCAGGCCTTCCTCCCTCGGCACTCTACCAGTATTCTGGCGGCGACTCTGCTCAGGCAGATGGACAGATCGCTATATCACCACCACATAAAGCTGTTCACAGATGGCTCTCACTCTCCTTCACCCCCCTCCACGGCGGCTGCCATCTACGATCCTGCCACCTCCATCTGCAGGACGTGGAGGCTTCCCCGGAGACAGATGTCTTAACATCTGAGCTCTATGCCCTCCACCAGGCCATCATACACCTCCACCCGGGCACACCAAGGGCAAGGCTGTGGTCTACACAGACTCCCTCTCCTCACTCCACCTCCTCCTCTCCCGCCATCCACGATCCTCTACGTCCCTCGTCCACACCATCCAGAGGGCCCTTCTCCACCTTACCAACGAGGGGTGGGAGATCACCTTTCAGTGGGTTCCCTCCCACGCTGGTATCCCAGGCAACGAGGTGGCTGATTCTGCTGCCAGGCTGGCCTTGACGGATGTAAACATAACACCCTTACCTCTGCCGCTCTCCGCGGCCAAACGCCTCATCCCCGGGTCTGCCGCTCCGCCTGGAACAACACGCTCGGCGATGCCCTCCGCATCACCTCTATGGGCCATTACCGCAGTGACTCTTCCCCCCAGCCGTGGATAAGGAAAAAGTCCCGTGTCCTTGATGTCGCTCTCACCCGCCTCCGCCTGGGGCACACGACACTCACAGCTCACTTGCATCGCCTCCGTCTGTCCCCTGACCCCCACTGCCCCTGGTACATAAATGTTCCGGAGACTATTGAACACTTTCTGCTGCAGTGTCCGCGCTTCCACTCCCACCGTGTGGTGCTACACACCCAACTCATCGCCCTGAACGTCAACACCTTTGACCTGCCCACCCTGCTGGCGGCGGCTGGTGTTCCCCCCTCTCGGCAACACGCCGTCATCCGCCTCACCCGTGCCTTCCTGAGGAAGACAGGTCAACTACAGCGCCTGTGATCGCATCATAGGACCTCACCAGGGCTCATAGTGTTCCCCAAGGGATCCTCGCAGCCCTTAAACCACAACAACAACAACCACAGCAGGCAGTGAGATGCAGTCGCAACACCCTTTTTCACTGTGTTCAGTCCAGCAGCAGTCTACAGCCACCCGGTCACCTTCAGTTAGCAGGTATGGTAAAGACTTTGTACCATCATTGAAATCTGTTATTAATACTGTATTCCTTTTTCCTCCTGTGAAAGGAGGAAAATCTCTTTGTCCATTCCAGGCAAAGATGTAGATTGGCAAAGTGCAGCATATTTCATTTGATGTTAAAAATGCAGTTTCAACCGATACTCCCTTCTGACCAATACTCTCCTGACTTAACTGGGCCCACCTGCTAGTTGAATAACCTAACCCAGGCATTGATTATGTAACTAGTGGCGTAAAAATAGGAGAGGCACGCCTGGAGTCACAGGTTCCTATGGTATAACCGGTGGGCCACAGGTTATATATGTGAGGGCGAACCATATATGCAGATACAGATATATATGATATTTTCATACTATATATAATATATATATATTTATAATAATAAATATATATATATAGATATATTATATATATATATATTATATATATCATATTATATATATATATATATATATTATATATATATATAAATATAGATATATAGATACTATAATAATATATATTATATATAGATATACTATATATATATATATATATATTATATATATATATATATATATATATAATATATATATATATATATATATATATATATATTATTATATATATATATATATATATATGATGGTATTTGGTAATAATGGAGAGACTTCGCGGTCGTTCAGAGACACGACTGTTTTTTTCCTGGCCGATAATAGGTGCTTTTTCTAATGGAGATTAGTTGGATTTGCGCCAAACCCATAAAAAATTTAAAAAAAAAAAAAAAAAAAATTCACCGAAGGTTATGGGTACGTTTCCATAAAAAAAACTGTATCTCCATCAGAAAAAGCACTAAAACTTGACCTGGAAAAATTAGTCAGGGTCCTTTTAAGTTTAAGAAACATAACCTAACCTTTTTATAGGTTTTAAGGACTAACCTAATTTAACCACAAAGTATACACTAACCTACTCTTAACCAAAAGTATAACTACTTAACCTTATAGGTTTCATTAAAACCTAAAAGGACCCTGCAGATTTTCCGGCCAAGTTTTAAGTGCTTTTTCTGAGGAGATAGGTTTTTAATGAAACGGCACCATAAAAAATAGATTTTTTTTTTTTTTTTTGCTAGGGGTTTGCGCAAAATAAAAACTATCTCCTTAGAACAAAACACCTTTGGTAGGCCAAAAAAAAATTGTCGGTGTCTCTGAAATGACCGCCGAAAGTTCCTCGTCCATGTTAACATAAATTTTACATATAACTATTGATCAGTTATTATTTACATTAGGAGTATAAATTTAGAGTAAAACATTGCGTTTAGTTTTCTCAGTACGTTACATATTTAGCTATCATTCAAATGGGACCACCGCCCGGGAAATGGGTGCACTACCTAAAATGGGGGCACGTGCCCCCCAAGGCCTCCCGCAGTTCGCCAACTGTATGTAAAACCTCTGTGGATACAGTGCATTGCATAATATTTGATAATTTAATATGCACCCATGTTGCTGCAAAAGGAAAGAATGGTTATGTTACTCTCGTGTCTACTAAAATGTTCATCCCAACGACAACTGGAAACTCTCGCTGACGGAATGGTTAGATTACCTGTTAGGTTAGGTATACATAAACAGCTAAAGTCAATATATTAGATAATATGTACTGGAATTGTGAGCCGCAATCGCGAGTGTTCCAATTTTTTCACTTTCTGTACTGTGAGTGTCTATTTTCGGCGAGTTTTAAGTTCTTGAAGTTGAAATTACAGTGCCAATATATATATTTATCACATTTTACCGTGTTTCTACATTCAAGGAGAGGATGGGTTCATTAGGGAGTAGTGGTTGAAAATGCATATTTCCAAACATTTTAATCTCCGAAAGTAGTGATTTGCAAAGCTACCCTGGGAAAGAAAGTTATCAGAATCATTTGTGTAACCAGAAACCATACTCCCAATTATGTAGAGAAATATGGTTACTATGGTAAGAGTACAATTACCAAAAAGGAGCGGAACTCTCGGCGACAGGGACAAAGATACCGGTATGACCAGCTACCAAGTAACTTCTATTAACTATTATCCGGCCGTAGTATATCTTGGCGTGCAGAGCTCCTTCAAATTTATCAGTCCATGATATAATATGGTAAAAGACCTTGTTCAAAACCATCAAACTTAAACGTTAAAAACCTTGGTGCAAATGAATCCTTATCCCCCACTCAAAAAAAACTATTTGTCAAGTCATCATTGTGTTTGAACATATATTACACTTATCATACAGTTTCTAATGTATTCACTATTTGCCAGACTGTGGACGAGAGGCAGATAGAAGCTGATCAGCACTCGTGGGCAAGTACCCTTGGCTCTTACCGATGAGGCTCAGGGAGAGCTATAAGGACGTGGACACTAAAAGAAATAATTGGACGTCTCTAGCAAGTCAGGTGAACATGAATGGTAAGTCGACAGTTCCAAAATCATGAAATTGAAACATAAAGGTGTTGTTCAATATATGTATGCCTACTCAAGCAATACTGCCTCTTAAAGTGAAACTGCATTACTTATGCTGTCCCATCAAAATATTAAAAATTCCATCAACAATCTGTATTGGTCTTTGTTACAGCGGAGGACTGTAAAAAGAGGTGGGCCTGCCTCAGAGAAGGTATGTCCGGATGAGGAGGGTCACCACCAAGTCTCTTTCGAGTGGTCCGGGGATGATGCTGGTGCCCACTGCAAGTTGTATCTTTTTCCCAATTTGGGACGCCCTGCCATGCAACGCAACAGGAACAACATCGCTCGTAAGATTGTATCATTTATGGGCATATTCCGTTTCATTCTTTTCAGATACTGGTGATGGATGAAAAATGCACTCTGACATTCTTAAAACACAAATCACTGAAGATAATTTGTTAGGTTATAACCTATACGGTTTAGGTTCAGGGTTCATTAAAAACCTATAAGACACTCCTAATTTTTCCAGGCCAAGTTTATGTTATTTATGAGGAGAGTAAGTGATTTTAATGGAAATGGTATCATAAAATACGGTGATGTCTTATGGGTTGTGCAAAATAACATATCTCCATTAGAAAAAGCACCGGCCAGGGAAAATTGTGGTTCTTTGAAAACGAACGCGAGACCTCGTCTATTATTATTTTACTAGCGGTAAAGGTTAGGTTAGGTTCATGAAAAAACTAAAAGGTTAGGTTTAGGTTGTTCTATTTCAATTACTTCCCTGTTATCTGAGACCCTGACAAATTTTTCCCGGCCAAGTTTTAGTGCTATTTCTGATGGAGATACAGTGGTTGTACTGGACACCGTCACCATAGAATTCGGTGATTCATTTATTTTATTTTATTTATAAATATGGGGTTCCAGAAATAAAAACTTCTCCATTTAGAAAAAGCACCTATTGTAGGCCAGGGAAAAACTGCCGGTGTCTGAAAGCGACCGCGAAGTCATCGTCCATTATACGATATTTTTTTTCAAGGCAGTTATATTTTTGTCGCAATTCGGGAGCTTTTCTGTATTTTTTTTCAGGCGGGTAGTAGCTTCCTGGAACCCTCCCATAGAGTCCTCAGGACCGTCCACGGAGGCACTATTTCTGACGGATCAAAACAACATAGAGATGTAAGCTACAGCAACCAATAATTTTCACCTGGAAAGGGAGGAAGCTATAGGGAGAGGGAAGAAACAGCTGTTTGGCTGGCCGCCGACTTGTCCCTGGCCCGGATTCGAACCAGGACACGAATTTCGTAGCCAGGACGTGCTAGCCATACACCACAAGAGGCGACCGTGCTGATATTACTAGTGCTGAATTTAAAGTACTTCTATTGTGTTAGATAAATATTGTATCTGTCAATACTTAGATACAAGCTTCGCCTCCTCAAGCACATCTCTTTTGAATATTATTATGTTTGTGTATAAATTTTGAATATTTAAAATTTATTTCAGACACGTCATCGAGCAGACACGGGCCGGGCACAGGTGCCTCGCGGCAGAAGCTGGTTGTAAGCCTTTGCCATGCAGCGTTGGTGGCCTGGGACGTCTGCCAAGAAGAGAAAATCAAGGGGAGGATAAAGTGATGACTCTTCTTGGGAAGCTACGGTTGTAGAAGCGTTTGAGAAAGGGTCAGGCTCAAGACAGCAGAGGCAGGCTGAGGGTCTTGAGGGTTTTGGAATTGATCTAGATTGAACCAATCATGCAACTCAAAGGGAAACACCTTTCGGTCATCTGCAGTGCCTAATCAAATGGCAACATATGGATGCCTTTCACGGAAAAACATCGTGAATAATTGTAAATTCTCCTAATCTTTTTTTTTTTTGGTAAATTTTTTGTACTCTTTGTAAAATTTGTAAATTGTGTACGTTATTGTAAATTCTTAAAATTTTAGTTTAATGAGAATTTCTAAATATGTTGTACCATTTTGTAAAAAAAAAATTGTAAATTTACAAACTTTATTTTTTTTGTCTTTTTTGGGGCATCCAGAGATTCTACAGTCGGCCTGAAAAAAAAAAACTTAGTGACGCCCAAAAGTTGGGGCGGGAATAACGTCCTAGCTGTTTTGACCAATTCGGGGGAGCCCCCCCGATTACATTTTTACGTTTTTTGTATATCTGGCAGTGTATTTGGTTTATGCTGTAGTTCCTCGTCCTTGCCGCTCTGTATCTCCAAGTCATCATAGGAAGAGGTTGTTGTGGTTTGTTCTCCAAGCGCCCACACCCAATTTGCCCTCCAATTTCTACCGCCCCCTTCATTTGCCCGGCATAATGCTTTATTAGACCTGGAGAAGGCGGTAGCCCTTTATAGCCGGAGAGGGGCCCTTTATATACCCTTTATTTCTTGCCCTTTATATACCCTTTATTTCTTGCCCTTTATATACCCTTTATTCTTTATTCTTTATTCAGCGTTTCTCCCAACAAAACTTGCTGTCCACAACATCACAACCACACACCACACAACCACCACACCACACCACCACCACACCACCACCACACCGCCGCCACCACCACCACCACACCACACCACCACCACACCACCACACCACCACCACACCGCCACCACCACCACCACACCACCACCACACAGCCACCACACCACCACACCACTACCACCACACCACACCACATGCCACCACCACCACACAACCACCACACCACCACACCACCACCCACACCCCACACCACACCACCACCACACACAACCACCACACAACCACCACACCACCCACCACCACCACTCTACCAGACAGTTAAGTTAGTTTTTTACGACGCTTTTTTCATGCCAGTTCTGTCTTAATATAATCAAAATTTTTTTATCTCCTTCATTAATCAAACTTTTCTGAGATGGTTCATGACTTACAGGGGGGTGAGGGTGGGCTGTGTAGGGAGGTGTTGAAGGGAGAGGGGGGAGAGGGA
>JACEEZ010018748.1:15000-46464 GCA_016584305.1 Chionoecetes opilio
GACAACTCACTGTCTCGCTCGTAACAGTTGGGGGCCTGTCCGGGGATGTAATAACCTTTACGGTTGTTATTTCTTAATCTCACTTCAGTGATTTCATATTTTCTGTGTTTCACCCAGGTATTTTCTTTTGTTGTGAGAGTTCACTGTGTCTATGTTGGTGGGTTATTACTTTACGTGTGCTACATGATTGAGCGTGTGGATAGCTGTGCCTTTAAAAACTCACTACACGAAGGCCTGGTGTAGAGGCATTTTCCAGTTCGTCACACTGCTTAAATTACCTTATTGCTCTGTTTGATATTTTTCCAAGTAGGACACTTCCTCCCCTTTAAGCTATACTGACTCATCTTTTCTCACGGAACCAGCGATGTTCCAAATCTAGTTAACTCACTCGATTATTAACTTGACCAGTTCAAAACTCAAACATTTGAGTACTTATGCCAGATCTTGTGTGCGTATTGTGGGTACTGCATTCTCTGGTACTTCTCCACTGGCTCGTTATATCCTTCAAAGTGATAAATCTCCAGGGTCATTCCCCTATCAAATCTCACTGTCAGGGTAGTTCAGTTAATAGCTCGAGTGATTTTCCTGAAATAGCCTTGGCATCTCTCTTCTAACCCTATTGTGGTTCTTAATTTTGTTTTAACATTAATCATGGGGTTTGATGCGGAAGAGTTTGTCGGTAATCCCTCTGCTGAAGAACTTAAAGCTGCAAGAGTTACTAAAGATCAACTCAAGTATATTGCCGCTAACTTTAGCATCCAGTTCACTCCATGATACTAAAAAGGAACACTTAATGACACTCATATTAACTCATCTGGGTGAAGAACCAATAACTGACCCTCAGTCAGAAACCACCACTTCTAGAGGTTCTTCAGACACAGTACTTCTCCTAGAAGTGGAGAAAGTGAAAATGCAGGCATTACAAATGAAGTTAGACTATGAAAGAGCAGAAAAAGAACATGATAGAGAACGTGAAAGAGAAGAAAAAGTTCTCGACCGCGAATACCAGTTACAAATACAAGAGCGTGAAAGAGAAGAAAAAGAACGTGAAAGAGAAGAAAAAGTTCTCGAACGCGAATACCAGTTACAAATACAAGAGCGTGAAAGAGCAGAAAAAGAGCGTGAAAGAGCAGAAAAAGAGCGTGAAAGAGCAGAAAAAGAGCATGAAAGAGCAGAAAAAGAGCATGAAAGAGCAGAAAAAGAACATGATAGAGAACATCAGTTAAAAGTCCTCGATCTGCAGAATAAAGCTCACGCCACTCAAACTCCAAATAAATTACAATTAACAAAAATTTTGCCTCTTTTACCTCAGTTCTCTGATTACGATCCTGAAGCTTTCTTTAGAGAGTTCGAATCCTCTGCCACGCATTTTCAGGTACCTAAAGAGGATTGGACCTGGCTTGTCAAGCCAAAACTTAATGGAAAGGCTTTATCTGTTCTAGACAGTGTGCAGGATAATGCCGATTATGATGTAGTTAAAGATGCTATACTTACAGCTTACGCGGTCACCACAGAAAGATACCGACAAAACTTCCGCAACATGAACAAAAATACTGGTCAAACTTACCTAGAATTTGCCTCAGAGAAATTCAGAGCCCTTAAAAACTGGCTCAAGTCTGCATCAGTCACCACTTATGACGATCTGGTAAATCTCGTAGCACTGAGGAATTTAAACGTAAAATTATCCTACTCAATCATGTTGCACATTACAGACAAGGATGAGACAAACCTACTCAAAGCTGCTAAAATAGCAGATGTCTTTCCTTAGTACATCGCCCTGTATCCTCGGAGAGAAGAAGGCTCAGTCCATTGTAAGTTCAGGTGCAAGTTATGAAAAGGATGGTAAGTCTGTAGATAGTGGTTCCAAGCCAAGTGTGTTTCTGCTATTTCTGTAAGAAAACTGGCCACCTCATAAAGAACTGTCCTGACCCTAGGTGTAAAGTAGCCTAAAATGGGCACATTTTCTAAACCAGTTGCTTCGGTGAACACAATAATTCCACTCCCTTTTGTTACTGATCTTTCAAACCCTTCAGGTCACAAGGTACTGTCTCCCTCGACTCTGACTCTGAGGAGCGCCCTCTCCAGATTATGCGGGATACTGCTTTGCCCAATCAATCCTCTTAAAATCTGCACTTCCAGGAGTAGAACGGAAGTATACAGGGGAGAAGGTGTACCTCAAGGATTTTCACCAGACTTTCCCCTACCTCTGGCTATGGTGTACCTTGATTGTCCGCTTGTTAAGGGAGTAGTAACTATTGCTGTCAGTGAGGACAAGTCTTTACCCATTCCTCATACTAACTTCCTGTAGCTAACGATCTGGCTGGTGAGTTATTCATTCCACCCCTTGTCACTAATAACTCACCATTACCATACAACCCCACAGCTCACATGGAAAAGGAGCAGCCAAATCTTTTTCCTAACTGTGCCGTTACCCGTGCACAGTCCGAAGCAACTGCTCAAATACCCCCTCAGCCCTTGTCAACTACCACTCCTCATACGCCTAACGTAAGTCTTGGCAAGGTATTCTCTGAGCAACTACTTGCTGAGGCTCAACGAGACGATGCTACTCTGTCTCGGTACCATGCCAGAACCATTCCTAAAGATCAGATCACTCATTCCCCTTCTTTCTATTACCAGGACAAAGTTCTTATGAGGCTATTCAAACTGCATAAACTTTCTGATGATGCCACTTGGGCTGAAGTTCACCAAATTGTATTGCCAATCAACTTGAGAGAGCCAATCATGGAGATCGCTCATGGAGAACAAGCCGGTCACATAGGAATTAAGAAAACTTGTGACAAAATACTCAATGATTTTACTGGCCAGGATTAAAAAAGACATAACTTCAATGATAAATTCATGTCACACTTGCCAGATTATGGGAAAACCTAACCAAAATATTCCTCAGTACCCACTCCAACCTATCCAAGTGCCTGAGAACCTTTTCAAAAGATCATCATGACATCGTTGCCCATTGCCCCAAAACTAGGAGAGGGAACCAATACATCCTCACTATTATGTGTCCAACCACCCGATACCCTGAGGCTTTCCCACTTAAAAACATTACAGCCAAAACAATTGTGTCAAAACTCACTCAACTGGTTCACTACCTTTGGCATACCTAGGAAATTCAAAGTGACCGCGGCACAAATTTCACGAGCGGTCTCTTTGCAGCAGTTCTGGCAGAGCTTGGAATCAACACGACTCTATCTACGGCATACCATCCTCAATCACAAGGTGCTTTGGAGAGATGTCACCAGGACCCTTAAGGCACTTCTCCGCAAGTTTTGTCATGACAAGACCAAGAATGGGACGAAGCCTTACCTTTCGTCCTATTCGCCATACGGGAGACACCCAACGAGTCCCTTGGTGTTGCTCCCTTTGAGCTATTGTTTGGTCGTAAGGTTAGGGGCCACTTAAGGTAATCAAAGACAGATTGCTAAACAACACTACTAGTAAAACTTGTCACTATCACTCAATACATGAGAAACTTAAGAATACTCTTGACCAAGTCCGCTCATTTGCTCGAAGCAATCTCAAACAAGCTCAAGGGGTAATGAAAAAACACTTTGATAGTAAAGCTAAAGTAAGAACATTCAATGAAGGTGACCAAGTCCTTGCTTTCATTCCAGTCTTTGGTTCACCTTTACAAGCTAAATACCATGGTCCTTATAACATCAGTAAGAAGGTCAGTGACAATAACTATATCATAAACACTCCCGACCGCCGTAAAAGCACTCAGCTAATTCACATTAATCTACTAAAATTATACAAGAGTAGACCAAACCTTGCACCTGATACAAATAAAATACCTGATTCAAATACAATGCCAGTTTGCACCATTTCTGTACCTGAAAATACCACCACCCTTGTAACAGGTACAGATTGTAAAAAAACTCAACCATACTTGGTAATCTCAGAGATTACCTAACCCACCTATCTTCCTCTCACAGGAGAGACATAACCACCATTATGCTAAACCATAAAGATGTCCTTGGCGATCATCCTAAATTATGTAACATGACCTCCCACGATGTCGAGCTTCTCCCAGGAACCTCTCCTCTTCGTCAACCACCCTACCGACTACATCCTCGGAAATGTGACCAGATGAGGCAAGAGGTGGATTATCTACTCCAGCAGGGACTAGCTATTCCCAGCCAGTCTCCGTGGGCGTCACCATGTCTTCTCGTCCCCAAGGAGGATGGACAACTGCGCCTCTGCACGGACTACCGCAGAGTAAACGCTGTGACTGTTCCGGACGCCTACCCTCTACCAAGAATAGATGATCTCATCGACAAGGTGGACAGACTAATTATATAACAAAAATTCCCTTTCTGAAGGGATACTACCAAATACACCTTACGGAAAGGCCCAAACAAATATCAGCCTTCATCACACCCTTTGGTCTTTTCCAATACAGAGTCATGCCTTTTGGGATGAGGAATGCCCCTTTCTACCTTCCAAAGGGCATGGACTACTTATTACAGGATCTGGCTGAGTTTCTGTATACTTAGACGACATTCTGATATTTACAGAGCATTGGGAGCAGCACCTTCTAAAACTCCAGGAAGTGTGACCAGGCTGCAGGGAGCACAACGACCATCAAGCTGGCCAGAACCACCTTCAGCCGAGCCACGGTGACATACCTGGGACACGAACGGTGGGACAAGGCCAGTACGACCAAATGGCCACATCTCCCCCATCTTGGAGTACCCTGCCCCTACTACTCGGAAGGCCCTACGGCGCTTTCTGGTATGCCAGGTTACTACCGAGATTCTGTCCCAACTCGCGGCCGCTATCGTCCCTCTCACCCGGCTCACTAGTGGGGCTGTGACCTACAAACTGGACGGACGTTGCCAAGCCCGCCTTCAACCAACTTAAGAACTTCCTGTCCAAGGTCCCGTGCTCATCGCTCCCGACTTCGCCAAACCCTTTGCTCTGCAAACAGATGCAGCGACACCGCCTTAGAGCTGTACTCTTACAAGAGGTGGAGGGCATTCTTCACCCTTGCATACCACTCCAGCAAGTTCAACATCCACAAAAGCGGTACAGCACCATCGAGAAAGAAACTCCTGGCAATCGTCTCAGCGTACAAAATTTCAGTTTTCTCCAGCCAAGTCAGATCCTTTAAAAGTCTACATGATCACAACCCTCTGTCCTTCCTAATCGTGCAAAATTTACCATCAACGCCTTCTCCGATGGTCTCTCTTCCTCCAACCTACAACCTGACCATCATCCACATCAAGGGCACCGACAACATCATTGCAGACGCCTCTCTCTCGCACCTAGAGGCTCACCTTGACCAGTTCAACTCCTACGACTCCACTTCTTCCCAGTGGCGTCGTCTTATGGGGGGAGGTATCATAAGCTTCGCCTTATCCTCATCCTGTGTGACACACACACACACACACACACACACACACCACACACACACCAACACACTGCCTGGAGTACCACTAACTACCCTTCCTCAATCAACCACGAAGGAAGGCACCGGAACTACTCCGGATCTCGCCGGTGTGTTTCGACTCAAAGCTGAGTGAAGCAGCCCAGGCAAATACGAAGGCACTTATAAACCTCGTTTTCTTTTGTTAGTCAGTCGTCTGTATATAGCTGAAGCGTTACTACTCTCTCGAGGAATAGCGTAACACCATTTCTTGTGCCTTTAAGTAAGTACCCAGTCAACATTAGCACTCGGTGACTCTACTCAAGTCACTCACATTATTATTATTGCTTTACTACCTGGGTGAAACTTATCTTAGTATTCTTTTTGTGTTTTTCTCTAGGGTTAATTATCTTGTGTATGTACATATGGTCATATAAATTATATAGCATTTTCTTAGTCATCTCTGTGTGTGCTTCAAAAGCAGACATCGTACTCCTTGCTACAAAAGGGGATTTATTAGATATTAAATTGTTATGTTATCTACTTCTTTCCATCACCTTTTTGTTATGGTTTCGGGCGTTTCAGTCTCGCTACTCATTCCTCTAGACAACTCACTGTCTCGCTCGTAACAAAATGGATAAATAGTACTCTGTTCTTGAGTTCACTAGTTGTAAATAGATGCTACTTTACTAAGTACAGTGGAAGGGTACTGAATACATTGAACTGCATGGATATGGGATCCTCAGAAAGGGTTATGGTGCTTGGTGTACATAAGACTTTGTCAAGGAGACTCTGTTAATCTTCACTGGTCATATCTAGACAAAAGTGCACCCATTAAGAAACTAACATGCCTAGATTGGACTAATGGGAGCATTGTTGTGTGCTAGATTGCTTACTTTAGTTAAGAATGCCTTAGTATTAAGACCAAATGTAACATCGCAGTTGGACAGATTCCACCATAGCCTTGGGATGGATAAAGGTGATCCACATAGAAAGGATGTGTTTGTAACAATAGAGTTAGAGAGATCCAACAATTGACACCTCCTAGCTGCTGGTATCACTGTAATGGATCAGATAATCCAGCTGACTTGATGACTCGAGGGTTACTGTTGGGAACCTTGTGACAATAGTTTCTGGTTCAACGCGTCCTAATAACATGTCTGATCCACATTTAGTATTAAGGATGGTGGTAACCTCCAACACACATACTGTGCCTGTGGATAGTGAATCTGAAGACAACATAGCCTGTTTAACTGTACAAAATTCAGTTCCCTTTTGAGCTTGAGAAATACAATAATCTTAACCAACCATTAAGGATTGTTGGATATATTCTTAGATTTCACAACAACTGTAAAATAGAATTAGGACTTGGTTTGAAGACAGGCATTTAAACTAGTGAAGAATTGATACTGCCAAGACCAAATTATATGTACTCAAAGACAGGCATTTCTCAGAAGAAATCCAAGCTCTAGCTGGTAAGAAGTCCATTCCTAAGCATTCAAGTAAGTAAATTAGACCCATTTATTGATGAGAGGTATTGTAAGGATCAGAGGTAGACTTGAGTATTCTGATTTAGTTATGATTCAAAGCATCCAGTCTCTCCCTAAAGGCCATTTAGTAAGCTTCTAGTACAATTTCAACATAAATTCCTTAAACATGCGTGTAAATATACTATTCATCATTAAGAACCAGTTTTTGGATATTGGCCTGAGGCGGATGACTAAGACTGTAGTAAAGGATGTTTGAGTTGTCGTAGATATGATAGCCATCCCTGCAGTCACAGCCGCACCTTTACCTGACCTGCGAGTCAACCTGCTCCCCCATTCTCAGTCACGGGGATAGATTTTGCGTGGTCCATTATTTAGTGCGGACCATGGTTTTATATTCTACTTTTTACATGTGCAGTAGTTAGAGCAATTCATCTGGAACTCACAGAATCTATGTCATGGTAGACTGTATGCATGCATAAGGAGATTCGTTGCTCGTAGAGGACTTCCTAGTGTTATATTCAGACAATGCCAAGACCTTTGTGGCAGCCTCCTTTGAGGTACAGAAGGTGTTTGGCCATCTAGCACTAAGTGGAGGTTCAATATGTACTAGAGCCCCATGGTGGGGTGGGTGTTTGAAAGATCATAGGCTCAGTCAAGTTAGCTCTAAGAAGACTCTAGGAGTCAATATGTAAGTAAGAGTGAGTTAGTAACCATTCTTATGAATTGAAGCCTGCATCTCGCCCTTTTACCTTTGTGAGTGATGAACCAGATTTTATAATGATATTACTCCATCTCATTTTTCTTGGTGAAATATAACATCTAAGTCCTCGTTAAGTTGAGCCTCATGTTATAACATCTGAGACTTAAATAACAGAGAAAAGATACGGAATCAGAGATAGAACACTTTTGAATGTATGGAGAAAGGACTATGTACTATGTAGTCAACTTACCCCCTGTATGAAAGGTTTCAACAGAAGTGTCATTTGGATGTGTGGGTTCGACTGGTACTTATTAGAGACTAGCCAAGCGCCACTCCGGGCGGACTTTTTGGCTAGCTCCTGCGGAGGCTATTGGTGGGCCTTCGGCCCCCAAACACAGACTCTCCAGATAGCCCTTCTAACTTTCCTGAAATCATGGGTGTAGAAATGTATGTATTAACGCCAACCTATTCACATCACCCCCAACTCATTCACTCACCCAGTACCCATACACCCCACCCATTCAATCACCATACCCATCACCCCTCACCCATTTACTCACCCATTACCATCACCACACACCCATTCACTCACCATTACCATCACCCCCATCTATTCCCGACACCCATCACCCCCCACCCATTCACTCACCATCACCCACACCCATTACCCATCACTTCACCCATTACCCATCACCCTACATCAAGGTTCCTCAATTCTCGCAACCCACTTTTTTTCGCCAATTCTCGCTAATAGGCTGCTAAAAAAAAAAAAAAGAAGTTATCGGATCATCTCATAAGTGGGCTTAAAACCTTCCCCTGGTCAACCTGGTTCCAAAACTGTGCCATATGATGGGATTCCGCCACGGGGGGCGGAACCTAGAGCGGACACACACACACACACACACACACAGACAGACACACACACACACACACTTTCGCTTATATTATTAGAGAAGATAAGGTACCTAGGCTACAATGGCCCCGCGGAGTTATTGTAAATGTATATCCTGGTAAAGATGGCTTTGTACGCAATGTAGATGTTAAGACCTACAAAGGTGTTGTCAATAGAGCAGTACAAAAACTACATGATTTAGAAATAACTACAACAATGTGATAACCTTTCTAAACAAGTTTATTCTAGTAATGTACATGGTAACCATTCCTCGGACTATAGTGATGTAACCCATACTGAAGTAGCCCTACCTGTACTAGATTCAAGTCAAAAGTGTGACACTATAATGTGTGGCCAATAGACCCGTTTATTCACACCTAAAACACGGAGTTTTGTGAAGCTTTGGATGCAATATAAGCTACTTATCACTGTACTCATATTCATTTTGCTTAAAAATGCACCATGAATGAGATATAAGCAGTTTTTGGGGCCAAATTTTGACGTGGCCGTGGAACGCGCTGTGATTGGTTGTGACGTAGACAGCTCACAAACATCCCTTCCGCTTCCTTCTCTACCCCGCTTCCTCGCCTATATAGCTGGACAAAGAGAACACACTATGTTTGTTTTGTGCCAATCTGCTAAAACCACGATTAAAACACCAGAGAGTGTTCATATCTGTGTCCAAAAACAAAACAAAAAGTAAACAGTGGTGGATGTCTACTATAGGCATGATTCCCCTGAGGGAACACACATGTTACTCGTGTGTGTGTGTGTGAGTGACACTGTGTGTGTGTAGTATACATAGTACTATGGATTGGTGATTGGTGTTTGTCTATGTATGCAGTGATGAAGTAACAAACGCCTACACACACACATGCACACACACATACACACAACACTCGCGGCGTGTGTTATTGTGACAATGCTGTGGGCACGGGAAGCATCCAAAAGAACATAAGAACATAGGAAAATACGGAAGCTACAAGAGGCCGTGAGACCTACACGAGGTAGTTCCTGTAGTGAGTGTGAATTTCCCCTTCATCTAGGGCCCTAGGCGATTCATTATGTACTCTTGACGAATTCATAGAAAAACAGGTATATAGTGAGAGCGTCTTCCACCCACCCACACACACACACACACACGATCAAGAGCACACTGCGCCTTCCACACACACACACACACACACACACACACATATATATATATATACTACTATATATATATATAATATATATATATATAATATATAATATATATATATATATATATATATATATATATGTGGTGTGTGCTTGTGTGTGTATGTGTATGTGCGTGGAAGGCGCAGTGTGCTCTTGATCAGGATGTGTATGTGTGTGTTGGTGGAAGGCGCTCTCATTCTACCTGTTCTTCTATGAGTTCGTCTATGATGTGTGTGTGTGTGTGTGTGCAGGTGGAAGGTGCTCTCATTCTACTGTTTCTTATGAGTTCGTCCTATCTGTCTAGCTGTAGGCTACATGTCATAGTAGGTTCATTTGAGCTCTTTGTAAGGAGTTGCGATGCCTAAAGTCATCACTTGCCTGTTGTCATGGGTCACTTGTCCCTGTCTAATCACTTCTTCCTTATAAACTACAACTTATATATTCACAAACACAGTGAAAACCTACCACAAAACTTGAAGGAGGATTATTGGCCATCTTGCGGTAGTAGGGGTAATGCAAGTTAATGTTACTGTGGAGCGGCCCGCTGAGGCCGCTTGACAACCCTGCGTTGTTGACGTCACAGCATGGTCGTTTTGGGGCGCACAAATTTTCCTCCACTTAAAATGGCTGTATCATCAAAAATACTGTTCACATCGAAAATTCAGCATCACTGCCCTACCATATGAGTCTTGAAGATTTCCAATCTATCGTTACCTCAAGTAGAGTAAATGGGTCCATTAAAGGCCTCTTCCATTTGCGACATTTCAAGAACCAGTTCACGGAACCCAAGAGTTCAGGCGTTCCATTTGCGCACGAAAACCTGGGTCCGAGGCAAAGCGCGTAGTGACTCAGCAAAACCCGTGAACTTTCTCTATTCACATTGAGAGGTGGGTAGCTTGGGTGGAGTTTTCAGTTCATAACAAACAATGGTCGCCTTGGGCCCTATTTCTCTTATCGTGAAGGGTTTTCCGCATGTACGAGTCGGAGAGGATGTCAGACGGCATAAAAGAAGCATACATGGCTGGTGAGGCCATGCTTTCCCGCGATCTTAAACTTGATATGATCCCTTCACATAGCAGCTAGCTGAGTTATATCTCGTTATCTCGTTATCTCTCGTTATCTCTCGCTACCTCTCTCTCTCTATCTCTCTCTCTCTCTCTCTCTCTCTCTCTCTCTCTCTCTCTCTCTCTCTCTTGTTATCTCTCGCTATCTCTCGTTATCTCTCGCTATCTCTCGTTATCTCTCGCTATCTCTCGTTATCTCTCGTTATCTCTCTTCCGCTCTCTCGTTATCTCTCTCTTTCTCGTTATCTCTCTCTCTCCTCTCTCGTTTCTCTCCTCTCTTCTCGTTATCTCTCTTTTCTCGTTATCCTCTCTCTCGTATCTCGTCTTCTCTTATCTCTCTCTCTCTCTCTCTCCTCTCTCTCTCCTCCTTCTCTCTCTCTCTCTCCTCTCTCTCTCTCTCTCCTCTCTCTCACTCTCTCTCTCTCTCTCTCTCTCTCTCTCTCTCTCTCTCTCTCTCAAATTGCCTCGCCAGTGGAGTATGTTTGTAAACAAAAAACGGGGTTTTTGCGTTCCATGTGTGACACGCGAACCCAACCCTGAACCCAGAACCCAACCCTGAACTGAAAGAACTGGTTCATGCAGTTTGGGCACAAATGGAAGAGGCCTTAAAGCCGGCCACACACACACCGGCGCGGCCTGTCCGGCCGACGAAAAGGGGCGTGGCTAGAGGCGGCCGGTGTGTGTGTGGGGGTGTTTTTCATCCGGCGGGGCCTGTCGCAGTGGCCGGATGAAAATCAGTCGGCGCTTGAAAATTCCGTCCGGCGCGGCCTGCCGCCTGCGTGTGTGTGGGTGCCTTCCGGCGCGGCCCGCCCCTCGCTCGGCCAGATAATGACTAATTGTACCAGTTATAATTGTATTTATGATAATATAGGTATTATATATGACGTATTATATATAGTATGATGTATTATATATAGGTATTATATATGGCTGCACATGCAGCCATCACCAACAAGTCATTTTCGGACAGCGGATTCATGTTGTCACCACGGCGGTCCGACGTGTACTGTATATTTTCATGAGGCGGCCGGTGTGTGTGTGGGTCTCGTCCGGCGAACGATGCCTCGCCACTTTTTGTCGGCCGGACAGGCCGCGCCGGTGTGTGTGTGGCCGGCTTAACAGACCTGTCAGACTAGACCTGTAAATCAAATGTACTAGATCTCAAGCAGAATGTTTAGTTTTGAATACAAGTGATATATAAAGATGTATAACTACAGTTGTAAGAAATAAGTGGCTTAGCCCCTTATGGTGGGGAGGATGTCAAAACAGCAGTTTCCTTATTTGATTTGTTTAGTTAGCCATGAAAGTGCACCAGCTGGTGCCATTCTCTTTCCTGTTCCAATATTATTTATCTAAATTCATTTCTCTTTATTTATTTGTAGTACTTACCTGGTGGGGTTTTAAATAAGACACAATAATTAGGAAATGCACTAGCGTATACTAGTAGAATTTGTTCGTAGTAGAACTACGTAGTTACAAATGTTGTGACATATTACAAAGACTGTAATGTTAAGAAAGAAATAGAGAAGAGCAAGAACCGATGTTTTGATGACCTACTGGACCTCCATACGACTCTTTTCCACATAGAACCCAGTGAATGTCCAATCTTAGACACTCAAAGCACACCTGCAGCCCCCCTTAGAAGAAACACCCTCGGCACACCTGCACGGTGCACCGCCTGCAGCTCACGCCCGACCTGTACTGCCCCTGGTGCAGGAACGTCCCGGAGTCCATCGAGCACTTCCTGCTGCAGTGTCCTCGCTTCCACTCCCACCGACAACTTCTACGTGGTCAACTCATCGCCCTGAACGTCACCACCTTGGTAATTATGGAGGAGAGTTTCACGTTCGTTTTCAGAGACACCCACTACTTTTTCTTGGCCTACAATAGGTGCTTGTTCTAATGGTGCTAGTTTTATTTTGCGCAAACCCCCAAAAAAAAAAAAAAAAAAAATTAAACCTAACCTAACCTTATGTTTTAATGAAACCTAACCTAACCTAACCTAAACCAACCCAACCTAACCTAACCTTACAGGTTTTAAAGAAACCTAACCTAACCTTAACCACAAAATAAATTATTATTATTTTATTTTTTTTGGTTTGTGCAAAATAAAACTAGCATTAGAACAAGCACCTATTGTAGGCCAAGAAAAAGTAGTCGTGTTGGGGGTAAAGATTCGGGTAAATTTTTACACTAGGAATGAAATCCCGGTAATTCTGAAGAAGGCCTTCACCCCTATCTTTTTCTTCCCCCTATAGCCAACAACTCCAAGCCTCGGGAATACGGGGTTTTTGGGTTGGGGAAGCAAATATAAATGATTTATGGCTCCCCCAAAAAATAATGAAAGTCACTACAGTGTATATGCAAAAATCTAGGGAAATTCCTGGTATTATTCTAGTGTTTGCCCATACTCCCCCTCTCCCACAAAACAACCTTGGAGACCTGGGAGAATGCGGAATATTTGGCTGGAGTACAAAATATGCGCCGCAATCATATAGTTTTGAGTTAGGGGTGTTGAAAAAATTCCCTAGATCTAGGGAAAATTCATTGGATTTCTTACGAGTCCAGAGACGTGTGAACCTGACGATCCTCACAGAATGATGACCGAAGTGTCGAGAACCCCCCAACCCCCCGCTAGGAGGTTAGGTTAGATTTGTTTAGGTTAGGTTAGGGTAGATTATATTTGGTTAGGTTAGGTTAGGTTAGATTTTGTTAGGTTAGGTTAGTTTAGGTTAAATTTGGTTAGATTAGGTTATCGGTGGGTCAAGCCCCCCGCTAGGTTAGGTTAATTTTGGTTAGGCAAATTTCTATATATATAAGGAAATTACCCTAAATCTAGGGAATTTTACCCACCCTACACAACTCTTTAAATTACGTGTTTCCGATGCATAATTTGTTCTCCACCCGGAAACCCTGCATTCCCACAGGTCCCCAAACTTGTTTGTGGGAAGTGGGAGAGTATGAGCAAACACTAGAAATTTACCAAATTCCCTAAATTAGGGATTTCCCTAGATATCCGTTGTTAGGGAATTTTCCTTAATTGATATATGTATAGATTTGGACAATTTTGGGAGAGCAATAAATGAGTCTTATCTGCCTCCCCTACCCAAAAACCCAAGTTTCCCATAAGGCCACCAAGCTTGCTCGTCATAGGAAGTAAAACAAAAAATAACTTTCCTAGCCAGAGGGGGCTGCGCCCCCCATGGACCCCCTAAGGGTTGCTAACCTAACTTCGCTATAACCCCCGCAATATTACTAACCTAACCTCACTATAACCCCATAAAAGTAACTAACCTAACCTCATTATAACCCCTTAAAAGTAGCTAACCTAACCTCACTATAACCCTTTAAAAGTAACTAACCTAACCTTACTATAATCCCTAAAAAGTAACTAACCTAACCTCACTATGACCACCTAAAATTACTAACAATCTCACTATAACCCCTTAAAAATAACTAACCTAACCTCATTATAACCCCCTGAAATGTACCAACCTAACTTCACTATAACCCCTTAAAAGTAACTAACCTAACCTTACTATAACCGCCTACAAGTTGCTTATCTAACCTCATAGTTGTGTTACGACATGAGAAAGTAAAGGGAAAAAGTTTTGCAATCTGGAGAAGTATCGCTAGTCATCTAAGGAAAATCCCCAGAAAATGTATCACCATACATTTAAAGCCTGAATGTACCCTAGCATTATAATCACATCATTAAACATTTCATACATGAGTAAATAGTCCTTACAACTTACCTTCAAAGTTGAGATACACCGTGACGGCTGGCAAATGGCGCCGATGGTAGGCTACGTGATAGGGCTATGTATGACTACGTAGTAAGTGGTAGTTATCAACAAACCACATTTTCTATTGAAGTCCAAGGTGGCAGGTTTAATGCAAAACTGGTTTGCAAAATGAGTTTGTGGCACACACATAAATAAAAGATCCTTTGGTTTCTTGTTATTACACTCCAAATAAAATTGCAGTAGCCAAACGTTGCCATCTTCACAACCTTCTGTGCCCGTGGCCGCCAGTGAAGTAACCCTCTGCCTATGCATGACGTCACTGACGTGGCAATAACTCGCTGAGTATTAGAAACATCAATATATTCCCCCTATATGGTTATTATGCAATGTATATGCTGAAATATATCAGAAAGGTTGATGTGGTACGAATATAGAGCATTTCGTATTCATATATGCAATTCATGCAAACTGTACCTGTTCCTTACACAGGGACTACTTATCCAGCTGTAATCAAGGGTGAACGGGCTTAGTATAGCCAAGGTAGCGCCCGGGACAGGATCTGACTGGACTTAGAATTTTTGAGGCATCTCATATTTCATAGCGGCCGTGTGGGTTAACCAAGGCTGAACACACGCTGGAACCTTTGCAGATGTGAAGTACAATAAGCATACTATACAGTGCGGTAGTTTATTTCAGTCAAAGCCGGAAGGACTTCTTATTCAGAATTTCCGAAATCCCCTACACAATTGGGAGTATGGTTTCTGTTCACCTTATTGGATTCTAAGAAACATTCTCTCTATGAGTTTCCGTCGCAAATCACTACTTGCGGAGATTTAAGATTTTTAATAGGAAGGAGTGTATAGGAGATATGAAAATTTAACTAACCTTACCCCACCTTTTGACTCACTAAACTAACCTAACTTAATCCCACACTTTAACCTCCTAACTAATGCCAAACCTGCATTAAAAAGTGTCCGCGGCAAGGGAAGAAAAGGGGCGATGTAGGTCACAAGAGGAAGAAGAGTGGGCGGTTATAATTGACGAGAACTTCGCGGTCGCTACCGACCTTAATACTTACGTTTTCTGTATTTTTTTTTGCTCAGTATACTGTGCAGTATTAATCTTCTTCTGCCTATCGTTCAAAAATTATATACGATTGAAATTTATTTATAGTTATCTAATAGCACACACGGCACACCCTCCGCCCCCCGACGACTAATTCAAAACTGAATTTTTTTTGTGAAAAAGTAAGACAAACTCTGTGTGACAAAGTGACTCAGGACCCGGGATGGATAGCCAATCACAGGCTCGAATTCATAGCCAATGACAGGCTCGAATTTAGTTTTTTTAAGCCAATGATCACACAAGATAGGTTAGCCAATTAGAGAAGTTTCAGGAGCCAATCAAAGGCTATCAATTAAGACAACGGATCTTTGTACTGTAAGGCTTTGATTTGAATCAGTTTATGCCGAGAAATGGATTGTGTAGGATGTGGGAGGGTGTGTGGGTGTTCGGAGGCATGAGACCGGCCCGCCGTGCAGGGAGACAATGCGGCGCTACATTCCCCCTGCTTCCCAGAACCTCAGTGGGTTTTAAGAGGGTTGGGTTTAGGCTCCAGATATTGATAGGGACATGACATTCCATGATTTTATTTTTTACCCTTTAACTATTAACAGGGATTTTGAAACCCAAAATGCCGTCACCAGTCGTCTTATCGTGCCTAAAAAAAACAGGGAAAAAAGGGGAAATTAAAAATGCATAGGTGAATTTCCCCCATGTAATGACGTACAAACCCGGGAATTTGCCTTTGACATAACGTAAGTCGATGATACCCCACTTCCAGTCGCCTCAAAAACCCGGGACAAAGGGACTCAGCATAAACCCCAAAAACCCCCCCAAAAAAAACACCTTAAAATCATAAAAAAATCTGCCCCATTATTGGGAGGAATTGGGAATTCAGTCGGTTCGGGGGGGTCCCAAAATGGAAACGGCCACCCAGAGGGGGGTTGGGGGGCCCGGAAAAAAATTTGAACCTCTTTTTATTTTCCAATATTTTGACCCCCAAAAATGAACCTTTTTAAAACCAATAAAACCCAATTTTTGGCATTCAAATCCCACGGGAGCGTTTATATGACATGTCATCCCCACACTAAACCTACCCCTGGCTGCGTACGTGGGGGAAAGGGGGTTGGCCCTTTCTCTGACTGTGCTGATGGAAAACGGCGGATTTAAAAACCTATTTTTTTCTTAAAAATTTTTTCCGTTGTTTTGACCAAAGGAACAGTTTGCCAAGGGGTTTTGGAAGGGTTTAGTAAAAAAGCGTGTATGATAAAGTATTGCCCTTTCATAAGGTAGTAAGCGAGAATGGCGGGGGCAAAAAAACTAATTTTAAAACCCGGCTTCGGGGTTTTCATTTCGGGGAAGACCCCCGGGGAGTACTTTATTTTACGGCTTAAAAGGGACGAATTTTTTCCCAAAAAAAACCCCCTTTAAAAAAATATTTCGGGCGTTTTCCAAGCAAATGTTGTGGGAAAGGTTTAGTTTAAAGGTACCCTATTCAATTCAGCCTCTTTTTTAGGGATGTAACCTCAGTAATTATCTGTTAAAAAGTATTTCAAATACCGAAAAGGGGACATTAAAAAATCAACAAAACTCCCTTCACGCTGTGCTATTTCCTGCAGTACTGGGGGGAAGCCATTCCGCCTCGGAGTTGGCGCCAACAGCCTTTTCGGGTATAAGGAATTTTGGTTTTTTTAATTTTAGATAAAAAGTTTGTTTTTTGTGAAACATGCAGCCATCCCCAAATACTACACGCATACGGGGAAAATTCAAAAAATCGTGGTGGGGCACAGGAGGCGGGCCCAAGTAGTGGGGCCCACGGGAGGGCCCGGTGGGGAGGTTTACACTAAAGGACAAAAAAAACCAGGCTCAGCGGGCCCCCCCCCGGGCCCGCCAGAAAAAGGAGGCGCAGCTGCACACCGCCCCCATTTGGGGTTTTTGTTTTCACTCGTGGGGCCGCCTTTCCGACCTGCTTTAACATGTTCAGCCAGCCAACATAAAAACTTACTTATACTATCGCATACAAGCGGGAAAATAAAAATGGCTGAGGGCCCAGTGCTGAATGAAGATAAGAATAGTGAGTGTGTTCTGGTGGGAAAAGACTTATCGGAAAAACATTTTGGGTTTTTTTCTTCTTTTTTTTTTTTCTTAGAAAGTCCTTTCCAAAATCAGAGTGTGGTTTTCCCAAGAGGCAGCGTTTTTATAAGCCAAAAATACGGAAATTTTTTCCGGGCCCAAAAAAATGGGTGCTTTTTTAATGGAAAATATTTTTTTCCCGGGAAAAACCCATATTTTAAAAAAAAAATTAATTCATCCCCGGTTTTTATGGTCGCCTTTTCCCATTAAAAAAAAACGGTATCTTCATAGAAAAACACTAAAATTTGGGCCCGGGAAAAAATTTTGTCAGGGTCTCAGATAACGGGGGGGGGAAAATTAAATTTTAAACATCCCAAAAACCAAAACCTTATGGGTTTTTTCATTAAAAAAAAAACCCAACCCTTTAAAACCCCCAAAGATCCCAAACCAAACCCTTTATGGGTTTAAAAAACCCAAACTAAACCAAAACCCACAGTTTTACCTACCTCCCAATACCAATGGCCCCCTTTATACCTAACCAAAAACTTTGGTCGATGGGGCCAGGTCGTCCACCCACTTGTCAAATACACTAGGGCCCCGAAAAAAGGGCCTGTTCGCTTTTAAAAGGGCTTTTCCCCCTATAAAGGAACAACTAAAATATATAAAATTATATAATTTTTTAAATAAATAAAATTTCCCAAAAAATTTTCTTTATGAAAAAATTTGTCATAAAAAACGATTCTGCCATCAAAGTAGGGCAAATCCGGGATTTTTTTTTATAAAAGAGAGCCAAAATATCGTACAAAAAGGGGCCCAGGCCCCCAATAAAAAGGTACACCGTCATTGTTTTTTGGGTTTTGTCGTCGTTGGTTTTTAAAAAGGGTTAAAAGCTGTGAGCGGGCCCCGCCATTTCGGGCACCCAAGAGACCCCTTCCCCTTCCCATCGAGGGGGGAGATTGCCTTTAAGTGGTTCCCCCCAAACTGGTTACCCAGGAAAAACGAGGTGGGTTTATGCTCCCGGGAAATGGCCCCTTAAACAAAAGAAAAACATATCCCTTGCACTTTTCCGCGGCTAAACCCCTTTCACCCCCCGGGTCTGCCGCTCCCCCTGGAATAATACGCCCCGGCGATGCCCTCCGCATCACCCCCATGGGCCCAAATACCCCGTGACTCTTCCCCCGGGCCCGGGAAAAGGGAAAAAAAGTCCTGGGGTCCTCTATTTCCCTCCACCCCCCTGCGCCTGGGGCACACGACACTCAAGCTAAACCTGCATGTCTCCGTTCCCCCTGACCCCCATTTCCCCTTTGGTCCCATGAATTTTCCCCGGAGATATTGAAAAATTTTTCTGCTGCAGTGTCCACTCACACCGGGGGTAGTGCTCCCGTCTCAACTCCTCCCCGAACGTCACCCCCCTTTGACCTGCCCACCCTGCTGGGGGCGGCGGGGCTTTCCCCCCTCAGGGCAAACGCTGTCCTCCGCCTCCCCTCTCCCTTTTCCTAGGAGAAGGTAAAACCGCGCCTGTGATAGCATAATGGACATCACCAGGGCTCTTTAGTGTTCCCCAAGGGTTTCCCGCGCCCTAAAAAAAAACAAAAAACCTTTCTGGCGAGGCACGCACGCGAGGGGTTAAGCCAGGTTTTGGAAAATTTGTTTTTGAGCCCACTCCCTTTAACCAAACCCCCAGGGCTTTAACCTCCTAAACAAAACCCAAAAATCTGCTTTGAAAGTGTCCGCGGCAAGGTAAGAACAGAGGGGGATGTAGGTAAAAAAGGGGAAAAAGGGAGTGAGGGGGCACGCCGAACGAAAGGGAAAACATTTGGGAACATTTGTTCTTCCCTTTCCCTATGGGGAAACATGAAATTATCCCCCCCAAAAGTTTGAGTCCAAAAGAATTTTTCCTAAAAAACCAAATTTAAGGGTTTAAAACATAAAACCATATTTCCCCAATTGTGTGGGGGAAATTTCGATCCTATTTGTAAAAATTTCCCCATTTTCCCCTGGTAACATGGGGCATGGGTAGTATGAGGTGGGGGACCCTGAGCCGCCGGCCTGTTTTGTCGGGTAAACCCAAACCGCTCTCCCCCGTCCGCCACACTGTTTGGGCAATGTACGCACTGGCGGGACTGAGATCCCCAATTTTTTTTTAAAACTTTTTACACTTTTTGCATTAATGAATCAGGGTGTATAAAAATTATACTTCTGTTTTAAATCCCTAACCATATATACTATCATTTTTTAGGGGCCCCCCCCTTATGCTTTATAATTTGGAGTTAACGGGAAAGGGCTCCAAATCCTGGTTTTTAGGGCCTGCCCCCCACCCACAAAAAGGGTGGGGAAAAAAAAATATATAGTTTAAAAGAAAAATATGTGGGGACTAAGGGGTTTCTGAATAAAAAAATCGTTATCAGAATACAGTATATTTAACACTACTGTTTCCCCATTTAATTACTTCCCCCCTTTAACCTAATGTTTTTTAAACACAAATACATACAAAATACATTTAAAATTGGATACACGCGACTCTCAGCCCCTTTGCTAAAAGGGCTTTACCCCTTTTAACTCCTTCACCCTAAACCAATGAGAAAAATTTCCCGTCAAAATGATTCCTGTGAAAATTTCCCGTCCCCACTGGTTCTCTGAGAAAGAGTATCACCAATATCATAAAGGGTCAGTATAAAGTAAGTCCCCAAACACTCCAGCTATGAAAAAAAGGACTACTGTTTCCTGGTGTATATCCTGTTGTATCTAAAATTTAGGTGTCCAAGCAAAGCTTTGCTCACTTGGAAAAAAAATATGATAATTTGGTGGCTCGGTAGAAAATGTGGCCCACCCAAAAAGGGACCAAAACCCCGGGCAATTACAATGATTTAGATGCGAAAAGACGGTTTGTGGGCAATGGAAGAGGTCTGCACCAACCCCCCCCTTTTTCCCTTACCTACCCCGCCCTTCGGGGGTCTAGTGTTTTCACGCGGCGTTCCCCCCAAGGGGTACAACACCCTCTTTGTTTTCTTTTATGATTGTGCCTTGTGAGTTATTTTAGGGATTTGTGGTTTTCTTTTGTGCTTTTTGTGTTTTTGGCTCGGGTTTCGTGCTGGGCACACTCCCTTTAATTTACTGTGTTTTTTTGTGGGGGTGTGGGGGTGTGGTATATAGAGCCCCATATTTGAGGGGTTTTAGAGTTTGGTTTTTTGCCCCTTTCGGTAGTTTATTTTTGCTTGAAAAAAGTTTTTTTTTTTTTTTTTTTTCTTTTTTTAATTTATGGGGGCCGGAAACCCAAACCTTAAAAATTTTTCCATTAAATTTGTTATGGGTTTCGTTATTTCGAGATTTTGCTTTTTTGAGTTTTTACCAGGTGGAAACCCAAAATGCTCGTATCTTTGGGGGTCCCTGTATATTTATATATACGTGAAGGGAAAAATCAATAAACCGTATTCAAAGGGCTTTTTTTTTGTCGGGCTAAATTTCTAGTAATTTAGATTTTCCCTCCCGGGGTAAATTTTCCCCTTTTGAATCCTGCCCAAATTTTCCCCCCGGGGGGAAAATTTCCCCCCGGTTTGGGAAAAAAACTGCACTAACCCCCTCCACGCCCTCATACCCTTTCTCAATAACCCATCCACCCTCAACCCCATTTCTTTAACACCCCTCCAACCCACCACTCCCCCCCACTCACTTTACCCCCCCTTTTAAACCCCCCCACATCCCTCATAAAATTATTCACGGGAAACCCCCCCACCACGCCTCCACCCAATTACGCCTCACTCACCAATCTTCCCTCCCCAGGTGACCCTAAACGAGGTTGAATGAGGGGGGATTATATTATATAATATATATATATATATAATAATAATATAATATATATATATAATTTTAAAATATAATTGAAAATATATATAATATATATTATAAAATAATATATATAAATTTTATATAAAAAATAATTAAATATAAAATATATAATATAAAATTATATAAAATTTTAATATAATAATTTAATTTTAAAATATCTATAAAATAAAATTTAATATAAAAATATATTAATAAATATAAATATTAATAAAATAATATATATATAATATATAATAATAATATATATAATTAATTTTATAATATATAAAATAATTAAAATAATAATATATATATAATTATATATAATAATATAATAATTTTAAAATATAAAAATATATAAATATAATAAAAAATATTAATATATATATAAGATAAGATTTTAAATATAAAATATAATAATAAAATTTTATATAATTAAATTATATAAAATATAATAAAATATTATATATAATTTATAATATAAAATATAATTATATATAATATAAATATTTTAATAAAATATATATAATTTTTATATATAAGATATATATAAAAATATAAATAAAAAAGATATCTTAAAAATATATTAAAAAATATATAAAAATAAATATTATATATATAAAAAGATATATATAAAATATATATTTTAAATAAAATTTTATAAATATATATATATATTTATAAAATTAAAAATTATATATATATATATATATAATATATATAGAATTTTATAATATATTAATATATTTTTATTTAATATATATTATAAAATTTTTATATATATATTTTATATATATTTTAAAATATATGTATATATTATGTATGTTTTATATAATGAATTATATTTTAATTTTTGTATGATATATAATGTTTTATATATATGTATATATAATGTATATATATTGTAAAAATATTTTATATTTTGTAAAATTTTTGTATTTTTATATGTTATATATAATGTATTATATATGTTTAATAATGATTAAAGAAAAAAGGAAAATTAAAAGTATATATATAGGGATATATATATAGTATAAAATATATAAGATAATTAAGAATGTAATAAGAAAAATATTTTGAATAAAGATATATTAAGAGATATTATGAATATATATGAATAAAGAATTATAATAAATAGAATAATATATTTTTAAAAATAGGGTATATATATTAAAAGTAATATAAATTAATATATAATTTAAAATAATATAAGATAAATAGAAAGAATATATATATATATATAATATATTATATAGATATAATTAAAATTTTATATATTATATTTATATAAATATATATAAACTATATAAAAATATGAGGGGATATATATATAATTTTTATATGATTATATATTATATTTATATAATATATTTTTTTTAATATATAAATATTTTAAAAATATTTTAATAAAGAATATATATAATTATAAATAATTTAATATATAAAATATATATATAATTTTTATAATGATAATAAGAATTATATTTGATAAAATAGAAATATGAAAATATATTAAAATTAATATATATTATATATATATTATAAAATTAAAAAAATATTTGATAAAATATATATATATTATATATATATAATAAATATAAAATAAAATATATATATATTTTTGATAATATATATATAAAGTATATATATATATAAAATATAATTAAAATATAAAAGATAAAAATATATTTTATTATATTATATATATATAAATATATATATATATTTTATATAAAAATTTTATATTTTAAAATATTTTAGATATATTTTATAAATATATTATAAAAAGATAGATATATAAATATATATATATATATTAATATAGTATATTATATAAAAATATTAGAATTTTTATTTAAAATATATATATAGGAAAATATATATATTTTATATAAATTTTATGATATATATATATATATTTTTTTTTTGTTTTTGTTTTTAAAATATATATATATATAATTATATTATATAGATATATAAAAATATAGATAATATATAATATATATAATTTTAAAATAGTATTTTAAAAATGTTAAATTTTATAATTTTAATATATATATATTTATATAAATTTTAAAATTTATTAATATTTATAAAATAATTTTAAAATTATAATATATATCATAATATAAATTATTATATATATATTAAAATAGAATAATTTTAATATATATAATAATATATAAATATAAATTTTAAAATATTTTATTATTATATAAAAATTTTTAAAATACTTTTATATATATATATAATATATAATATATATATATAATAATATTATATTAATATATAATATATATATATATATTAAAATATATATATATATATAGAATATATATGAAAATTAAAAATATATATAGATATATATATATATATTATAATATATATAGAATATAATTTTAAAATATATATAGAAAAATTTTATATTAATTAAAATAGATTATTATTAAAATAATATATAAAAATTATATATATATAATATATATTATAATATATATATATTAAAATTTTATAATATAGATTTTAAAATTTTTATATAATAAATATATTTGATGATATAAAATAATTTTTATATTTTTGAAAATATAAAATATAGAAAATTTATGATTATAAAATTATATATGAAGATATTAATAAAATATTATATTATATATGATATATAGAAAAATATATAAAAATTATATATATTTAAAAAATTTATATTATAAAATAATATTTTTTAATAAATATATATATATTATATATAATTATAATATATTAAAATAAAATTTTTATATTTTATATATTATATATATATTTATAAAATTTTTTATATATATATAAAATATATTAATATATATAAAATATATAAATTAAAAAAAAGATATATATAAAAATTTATAGTATATATATTAAAATTTTTATATATATATATAAAATATATAATATTTTATATATTTTAAATATATTATTATATATATTTGATATATTAGAAATATATATATATATTTTATTTTTATATATATAAAAAATATATATAAAAATATATATATATATAAAAATAAAATATTTATTAAAATAAAATATATATAATATATATAAAATATATTTATATTATATTATTATATTAATTTTTAAAATATAGATATATATATATAATATATAAAATATATAATATATATAAAATATTTTATAGATAAAATAAATATAATATTTATATATATATATAATAATATTTTATATATTTTATAAATTAAAATATATATTAAACTATATATATATATAAAAAATATAATATATATAAAATATAATAAAATAAATAAATATTATTTTATATAGATATATAAAATATTTTTTTTGAAGAAAAATTTTTTTTTATATATATATTTTTTTTTATTTAAAATATATTTTTATATATTTTTTATATATAAAATTTTATATATATATTAATATATATAATTATAATATATATATTTTAAAATATATATATTTATATAATATATAAATTTTATATAATATATATAAAAAAAATTTTATAAAAGATATATTAAATTTTTATATAAAATAATAATATATATATATATATAAATTAATATATTATATAGAAATAAAATATAAAATATATATATAAATATATAATATATATAAATATATATATAAAAATAAAAATAAATATTATTATTTATATTTTATATATATTTAAATAATATATATTTATAAATATTAATAAAATTATAAAATATATATATAATATATAAATTTTTATATAAAATATATATATAAAAATATTTTATATATAAAATATTTTATATATAATAAAATATATAAAATTAAAATATATTTTTAAAATATTATATATATTATATATATATATATATATAATTATAAATATATTTATATAAAATATATATTTAAAATATTATAAAATATATATATATATATAAAAATATTATTATTTTTATATTAATATTATAAAATATTTTAAAAAAATTTTTTATTATTATATATAAAAGATTTTTATAATTATTTAATATTATATATATATATACTTAAAATAATATAGAATATATTATATATATTATATAAATATATAATATTTATATATATAAAATATATTATATTAATTTTAAATTTTATATATATATATAAATAATATATTTTAAATAATAATATATAATATATAATATATATACTTTTAAATTAAAATATATATTAAAATATAATATATATTATTAATATATAATTTTAAAATATATATATTATAAAATATATATAATTTTATTAATAGATATAAAATTAATTTTATATATATATTTTATATTTTAAAAATATATATATTTTATTAATATATAGTATGTATGTTATATATATATTTTAAAAAATAAATATAATATAGTATTAATATTTTATATATATATATAAAATATTTTTAATATATATAATTATATTTTTATTATATATAATTTTATAAATATAAATTAATTTTAAAAATATATATGATATTTTATATTTTTAATAATTTTAAATAAATATAAATATATTTTAATATTATTATATATAAACTTATATATATAAAAATTTTATTTTATATATATATAATATATAAGATAAATATTATAAAATATATAAAATTTTAAATATAAAGAATATTTTTTTTTTTTAATAGTATATTATATAAAAATTTTAATTTTATAATATAATATATATATAAATATATAATATTATAAAAATATATAAATATATATATATATATATATTAATATATATAATAAATATATATATATTTTTTATAATTAATATTAATAAAAAATAAAAATATTTTATATATAAAAATTTTATATATATATATAAAATATATATATATATATATAAATATAATAAGATATAATAATAGATAAAAGTTTTTAGATTTTTGAAAATAAGGATATAAAAGATAGAGAATATAAAATAGATTAAAATTAAAATAGAATATAATATTTTTAGATATAATAATTATAGATATGATTAATATAATTTTAGATATAAATAATATAATATTTGATATATATAATATAAATATTAATAAAATATATATAGTTTTAAAATGATATAAATATATATAGATTAATCAAAAATATTATAGATTAATATAATATAAAAAATTAATAAATTTGATATATATAATATTTAGGATATATAAATATATATAATATAATATAATATTAATTTTATAATTTTAAAATATATAAATATATATAAATTTTATAAAAATATATATAAATATATTTTATTAAAAATATAATTTTTATATATAATTCTATAAATATATATAAATAAATAATAAATAAGGAATTTTAATATTAATATTATTAATCCCCCAAATAAAATTTAAAAAATATTTTATTTAATATAAGGTCATTTTAATTTAATTTTATTTTATTTTTAGATTATTTTAAATAAAATTTTAAAAAATAGTTAACCAATTTAATTATAAATATCCCAAAAAATTTTTTTTATTAAATTTTAATTTTTATATTAATAAATTAATATTTAAATTAATAATTAATTAAATTTAAATTTATAAATTAATAAAAAATAAATAATGTAAATTTTATAAAGGGGTTTTTAAACATTAAATTTTTTAAAAAAAATTTTAATAATTAAAAAATTAAAAATTAAAAACAAAAATTACAAATTTAATATGTTAAAAAATTTAAAAAATTTAAAAAAAAATTAAAATGGGGAAAAAAAATGATAAATTAAAAAATTTATAAAAAGGATTTAAAATCTAAAAATTAAAAAATAAAATTTTGATATTTGGGGGTTTACCCTTCCAAGAGTTTATTTAAAGTATAAAATGTAAAATCTATATTTTGTCATTATTATTATATTTATAATTTTGATATATTTTTTAATTTTGGGGAAAAATATAAAATAAAAATACGGGTTTTAATAAATTATTTAATTTTTGTCTTTTTTTTTTGGGAAAATTATTTTTTGGAGTTTTTCCCTTTTAAACTATTTAAAAAGATTAAATTAAAATTAAAAATTATTTAAATTTTTTAATTTAACTAATTTTATTTATTAAAATAAGAAGGGGTAAATTGTTTTTATAAAAGGATTTTTAGTTTTTTAAAGTTTTGTATGTAAACCAAAAAATATAAATGGGAAATTAAAGATTAAAAATATTGGGGGTTTTTAATTATGGTTATTTGTTGAAAAATGAAGGGGAAAGGGAAAAAAAAATAGGGAAAAAGATAAAAAATTTAAAGAAATTGTTAAGGGGGCAAATTTTATTTTAAATTATTGGGGGTTTAAAAAGATTTAATAATATGAATTAAAAGCAAAAAATAAATGAAAATTAAGAAAATAATGGAAAAAAATAAAAAAATGGGAAAAACATATATTTAATTTTTAATAAAATTTTTCCCCCCGGAAAATGGGAAATAGGGGGCAAGGGTGTTAAAATTTTTTAAAACCCCAAAAGGGCCCCCTCAAAAAGGTTTTAAAAAAATAATTTTGAAAGATCACCTTTTTAACCCTTCCCCCCGATCCCTTTTTTGGGTTAAAAATTTTTTCAGAAAAAAATTTCGGGAAAACTAATGAAAAATTTTCCAAAAAGGGAGGGCGGGACCCCGGGGTCCCCCGGGTTCCCCATTAAAAAATTTTGGGTTCACCCCTCCTCGGTTTTTCGGGGCCCCCCCACCCGGGGGGGTTCGAAAAAGGGTGGCAAAAAGGGGGGCCGGGGGGGTCCTTTTCCCCGGGAAAATCCCGGAAAGGGGGGGTTTTCCCCTCCCTAAAACCCCAAAAGGGGTGTGTGGACCCCTGTCAAACCCTGGGAAAATGTTTTTGGGGCCTTCCCCCCCGGTAAAAAAATGCCAGGGTGTAGGAAAAAATTTGGGGCCACCAAAAACCACTGCTCACCCCCACTTGACCCCAAACCCCTTTGGGGCAGGAAGTTTAAAACATTGAAAACCCGGGCAGTGTTCCGCTTAAACCCCCCGGGGGGTTAGTGCAAGTTAAAAAAACCCCACCCGAAGGGTCCACCTTTTTTTTTACCTGCCCCAAAACCCTGGGGGAAAACGGTGTGGTTCCAATTCCTTTCCCCAAAGTTTTATCCGCCTACCGGCCCCTTTAGGGAAAGGGAAGGGGGCCCCCGGTTTTTGATTTTTGCATCAAGGAACCTCAAAAGGGTTTTTTTTTTTTTTTCCCCCAAAAGGGCCCCGGGATTGCGGGGCCCCAAAAAAAAACAAAAGGACCTTTTTAAAGTGCCGGCGGGGGAATTTTTGTTTTCCCTTTTTCCGGGCACAAGTTTCTTCTGGAGGTGGTTGGGCCGGGGGGGGTGGAAGGTGGATCTTTTGGAAAATTGGGAAAAAATTTGGGGTTCCCCCCCAAGTTTTCAATGGGAAAAAAGGGTTTTGTGGAGTAAATGGAAAACCCCTTTTTTTTTTAAAATTTTAAAATTTTTTTTTTTTACCCTTTTTAAATGGAAATTTTTGTTTTAAAATGCATTTTCCCTTCCTTAAAATTACCCTTTTTCCCCGGGAAATTCCCCCCGGGGCAATGGGTTCCCCCCGCCAGGGACTTTAAAAAAAAATACGTTTTAAAAATTAATACCCCAGTAAAAGAAAAAAATTTCATGGGAAAAAAAAAAAAAAAAAAAAAATTGGAAAATTTTTAAATTTTTAAGATTAGAAACTTAAAAAAGGTCAAGCTGATTCCAAATCGAAAATTAGTTTTTTTAGCATCAATTTTTTCCCCCAGCTTCCTTTTTAAAAAAAAATTTCCTTTTTAGAGCCTAAAAGTTCAAAAAAAAAAAGAAATTCAAAAAAGTTTTCGAAAATACCCCCCAAGGAAATCTATTTAAAAAGCTTTAAAAAACCAGTTTACCCCAATTGGGTTCAGATTTTGGGCAAATTTAGGGGGGGAAATTTAAATTCCCCAAAATTTGGGCCCGCCGAAAAAGAAAAATTTCCCGGTTTGGGCCCTACCCCAAAAAAGCCCCCCGAAATAACAGCATCCAAAACCTGAACGGGAAAAACATCATTTTTAAAAGGATGTAAGGGATCCCCCCCTTCCCTTTTCCAAAAGGAAAAAAACTTTGAGTAAATTGAAACCGCGGTTTGTGTTTTTCCCCTAAAAAATTTTTTATGGGAAAAGGTTCAACCCTCCCAACCCCGAAATGGGGATTTTTTGATGCCAAGCGGAGCCTTTGGGGGTCCTTCCCCCGGCAAATTTTTTTTCCCCCCTCCCTGTTTTTGGGAAACGGTCCCCGCCCGTGAAGAAAATGGAATTAAAGGGATCCATTAAGGGATTGCAATAAAAACCAAAAAACAAATTAAAACCCCGGGGGGTTGGGTTAAAAAGGGTTTTTTTCCCTTCCCTTCCCTTGGGAAAAACTTGGGGAAAACCAAAGTTGCTTTTCCCTTTTGTGGGTTACCCGGCTTCCCCAAAAGCGGGGAAAAAGAATTGGTGAGATTGAATTTTATTTTAATTTTTGGGATCCTTTTTTAAAATTTAAAATTTAAGCCATTTTTGACAGGAAAAAAAATTTTTTTTCCCCCTTTTGCCAACATAAAATAGGCCTGCAATTTTTAAAACAATTGTAAATATCCGGGTTTAAAAAAAACACACTGGGGAAAAATTTGGGGAAGAAAAAAAAAGGGGGTTGTTTTGATTTTAAAAAAATTGCAGCTATTTAAAGAGCATTTTTTTTAACGGGCTAAACCACCCCCCGAAAAAGCTTCCACTTAAAAGGCTCTTTAAGTCTTGGGTTGGGAAATTCCCCGTGCCAAATTTCAACAAAATTTTCAGAAACCCATTGGAAAAAAGCCAAGGGAAAACCGTGGTTTTTCAACCAGGGGTTATTTAAAGTTACAAATTTTTTGATTTTGCCTTTTGGGGCCTTTCCAAAAAAATTGGTTCTGGGTAAGGGGCTGAACAGGGAAAAAATTTTAACCCAAGGGGTTTTAAAGGGATAAGAAAAGGAAAGGGGGGAAAATTTTGCATATTTGGAAAAAGACTTTTGTTTTTTCCCTAACCATTCCCCGGGTTTAAAATCCCCGGAAAAGGGGTTTTTAAAAAAAAAAGGGGGAAATTTTTAAACTCAACAATTAAGCTTTCCTTTTAAAAAATGGAAAGTTTCCCTTTATTCATTCCTTTCTTTAGTTTAATTTTAAAAACATTTTAATTTTAAAAAAAAAACAAGGTTACGTTTGACCAAAATTTTTTCCCTTTTTTTAAAAACCAAAAATCCCCCTTTAAAAAGGAGGGGGAAAAGAGAAAACCGGGGAACATTTGGGTAACAAGGGCCCCAAAAATACTTAATTAACAATTTTCAGACCTTCTTCAAAAAAAATTTTTCCCCCCTTTTAATTTTGGAAGGGGGCGAAAAAAAAACGAAACGGGTTAATAAAACTTGGTTTTTGACGGCAATTGAAAAAAAAATTTTTGTTTTCCCCAAGACCGATATAAAATGACCCATTAAGGGCTATGTCGGCCGGGGAAAAAGAAATTTTGGAATTTAAAGGCGGCGATTTTTTTAAAACCCCTAAAACCCAAAATTGGCAGAAAAAGGGGGGCTTTGGCCTTTTTCCGAGTTTAAAAACTTTTTCAAAGCCATTTTGCAAATTTGGAAAATTTTGGGGCTCTAGCAAGGGGGTGAAAGTTTTACCGGGGGAAAGGTTTTTGGAGAAAAAAGGTAGAAGGGGTCTATCTGGCCCCCGGGCTTTGTTTGGGGGTCAAAAAGGGGGAAGTTTCCCCTGAACCCTCCAGGAAAAAAAAGGGAAATTTTTTTTCCGCACCCTTATAAATAATCCCTTTTAAATAGCAAAAAAACTTTTAATTTTAAAAAAAATTTTTACAGGCCATTTCTTTCAACCCCGGATTTTTAAAAATTTTGACCAATTTTTAAAAAGGGCCCCTGGGAAAATGGATGGGCAGCTTTTAAGGGGGGAAAACAAGTTAAAAACTTTAGTGGAGCTGGTTGTTTTGGGGTTCCCCCAAAATTATTTAAAAGGAGCCTAACCAAAATTTTTTCCCCAGTGTTTGGGTTTAAAAAAAAACCAAAAATTAAAAAATTTTATG
>JACEEZ010018749.1:0-20000 GCA_016584305.1 Chionoecetes opilio
TTTACACGGCCCAGGAATTTTTTTTTGTGAAAAAAGTAGCAAAACCAATGACCAATTAAGTATTACGTTGTGGTCTATTTTGAAGCCTGAATACCATAGTCACTGTGTAGAGATAATAAGCTTCAATCGTTGCAGCGTCAGAAAGTTCCCGTTCTGGCTAACTTAAAAAATCAGGAGGCAGTCATTCGAAGAGTTATATCAGCCTTTTGTTGATCATTTTTTATGTTGTTGCAGATTAGTGGCTTCAGAACAAAGGGTAAAATTATAATCTACCTCGAACCATATCGTACACTTCCTACCCTCTTTCTAATTTATTCATATTTACAAACATGTATCTACACATATTTATCAAAATTTATTGGTAAACCCTTTTTTAAACCCTTGTTATTGGGATGTTAATTCTGGTGTGGGAAGTTTTGGTCGAATTGAGAGTTATACATAAATTAACATGCAAAAACGGGGGAGTAGAATAATTTTAAGGATCACTGCCCGATGAATAATATGGATTTCGTGTCCTAGGGGAAAACGCCGACGTGATTTTCGACAGGGGATGCTTGCAACCTATGTGGATCTCAAGAAGGCGTTTGACTCAGGCATCGTGAGTCACTCTGGGATCTTCTGCGACTTCGAGGGATCCTGCAAGGACTATTGGTTTGATAACTGGTCTGTATTCTGGGACTGAAAGTGCTGTGAAGTGTGGGCAGGTGTATCCAGCTTCTTTCCTGTGAATACAGGAGTGAGGCAAGGGTGCGTCCTTCCCCCATCATTTTTCAACGCTTGTAGGACTGGGTATTGGACAAGGTTGTAGATCAAAGTGATTGTGGGCATCCGTTCGGCAACACCAAGATCAGATCTTGTTTTTGCCGATGTTTGCAGTAATCTTTGCTGAGTCGCTGGAGGCCTGGTGATGGCTTTCGAGGCGCTGCACGAGGAGGAAAAGCCTTTGGGACTTGAGGTCTCCTGGCTCAAGACCAAGGTCCAGGTGTTTGGAGACTTACTAGATGAAGCAGTACAGTCTGTTCATGCGTGTGGCGAGGACATCGAGATCTTGGAAAAGTTTTACATACCTTGGTTAGCGCAGTCCATAATGACGGCGGGTCACGTCAAGAAGCTTACGGCGGATGGCATAGCCCCGGTGTTATGGACTCGCTCAGCGGGAGTATTTGGCGTTGTCGGTACCTGTGCAGGAGGACAAAGATCCGGATCTTCAAGTCGCTTGTGATCCCTTTTCTTACTCTATGGTTGTGAGACATGGACACTAAATAGTGATTTAAAGAGACGAATCAATGCCTTTGGTAATAAGTGTCTTTCGCAGAATCATGGGTATCGCTGGGATGTTTACGTGTCAAATCAGCGATTGCACCGTGAGAGTGAATCGAGGCCTATTACCTGCATAGTCCGTCAGCGCCAACTTCGACTATATGGGCACGTGGCACGCTACCCTGAAACCGATCCTTCCCATCGGGTTGTATCTGTAAGAGGACGATCCGGCGTGGAGGAGGCCAAGGGGGCGCCCACAAGGCTCGTGGCTGGGGCAAGTTGATTTTTCTTGTCGAGAGCTGTTTGGTAGGGGAAAAGGGGAAGCCGCAGGGGAACTCGCGCGTGGTGACCCAGGAGTGGCGTCGTAGGGTGGGCGAGGCGGACGCGCCCCCCGGCGTATGCCCCAATGATTGATTGATTGTCCGATGTCTGTTTATAGATGTGTGTGTATAATGTGTGTGGTGTGTGTGTGTGTGTGTGGGTTGTTTTTGGGTTTAGTCATTCAGCTTTCCCCGTCACTGTCTAGGTAGCGATATTGGGATTTTCCCCAAGGACGTAGCAGCTACGTATACACATGACGCAAGAGTTAAAGTTTCCAAAAAGGGTAAATCCCCTTTGAGAGAACGATTAGTCTGGGCAGGTATTTGTTTTTTGTTTAGTGTGGTGTGTGTGTGTGTGGGTGTGTGTGTGTGTGTGTGTGTGGTGTGTGTGTGTGTGTGCGTGTTTTGTGTGTGCGTGTGGTGGGGGATTGGGACCTTGTGTGTGAGTTGAGCCGCAATACCATTCTGCCTCACACACTGAACGCCTAATTCACGACACACACTAGTGATAAAACACGTAGCTAAATAGGCGCAGCAACGAACTGATCATGATCCATAGAGGTTGGACAAAAATGTTATCAATGCTTTTTCACCTAAAAATGTTCCATTGGTGGTAGGTCTCGTAAGAAAAAAAAATCCACCCGAATCCCCCCATGGGAACCTCGTTTGGCCCCCAAATCCATGATGGCCGACATTTTTACAGACTCAAAAAATTAAATTAATAATTGTTTAACTAAATGACATAGAAAGACGTTTAAGGTACTATTTCAACTAATTTGAGGACCCCCTTTCGTTTGGTGATATTTTCGGAACATTAGAGGTCACGATTATGTGTTAAGGTCAAGGTCATTATAAATTTTTGATCAAAATTTATATCAAAGCTCACCAAATGACGATATCAGTTCGGAAAATCGCTCAGTGTGGCATTTCACTTAACGATCACATTAATTGACTGTATTGAAAAATGTAAATCCTCTCCATGGTTGTTTCAATCTAATCAGTATATTATTATTTTGGTTTCAGATAGGACCGTAATGGCAGTGTGCAGTCAGGATGCTATTTTTTTACTGTGCGAGGAGAATATAACTTTCACTGTGAAGGTTTTTGCATGTGTCAGTCGCAAAGGCCTTGCTCCCAATCAATGATTTCAGTGTCAAATACAATGAATTAAATCCAGTAAAGACTACCCCGATTCAAGTATTTGGACGACAATGAGAAGCAGTATGTGCATGAGAGATGTCGTAAAGCTCACACTAATACCAGGCGATATGAGCAAATGCCCCAAACGTAAACAATGACTGTAACTCTTCCTCAGCACACAAACTCAGATCTGATGCAAACAAATTATGTTTCCATACCCACTGCTATCTCTGTGGAGAGTCGGTTGATCAAGAAAGATCAAGCGACCCTCCAAACAACATGGGTTTTGAATTCAGTCGGGTCAGCTGCTCGAGGTGAAAAACGACGATTACAAGAAGATGTGCAGAACGTGTGCAAGCAAAGTAGATGAGTGGGCCGATGTACGTCGCATAGACTCCATGCATCAACGATCTGGCTGCAGAGGAGGCCATTTACCCTCGTAGATGCTACCAAACTTCATGTCGCCCCGTAATTTGAAATTTGGGTGCAAACCCTTACTACCACTGATGGAGCGCTTCCTAAGAAGCGAGGACGTCCAAGCGGAGCAGTTGATGGGGGGAGAAGTTTTCGGCCTTCATGCATGTCATTGGGAAAACCTGGAGAACAACGATGACGAGACCAGTCACTTGAGATGAACTAAACGAAATCATGGAGAAGGGGAAACTGGTGGTGGTGAAGTGTACTCCAAGAGATCACTCCAGCGACAACGCTATGCGCATTATGGCAGCAGAGTCCAATCACATCATTAAAAACAGCAGCCAACTTATCGTCACAATATCTTCGAATGTCAAGCAGTTTATTTAAGAAGCACATACACAATTGAATGACGATTCCCAAGGATATGGATTCGCTAATCAAAGGTTTTGGGCAGCTATTTTATACGAAATAAAATTAAGGGGTGCTTGAAAAACACAGAGATATGTATTCAGTCACAGCAGATATGAAAACCATTGATCATAATCTCGCCATTCTGCTCATTCCTTGTGCTTGCTTCTATAGACCGTCATCAAAAGTAAAACTGAGATCTGCGATGTGCATCTATCGGCCAAGTATCATGAGTGCCACTTGTCCCCGAGCTTTCCTCTCTCCCCTACAAGTCGGTTTGTGCGTCACACTCGATCAGAAATATGGTCATCGCGACCTGATTCATTTACTCTTCAACTTTGGCTTCTGTTCATCGTATTCTGAGTCAGTTCTCTACAAAAAAATACGGCTGTTACCCCATGGAGTAGATATTGGGGAGCTTACAGCAGATTCATTGCTACATTCATCGCTGATAATGTGACCACAAATGCCAAGACACTAGACGGCAAGGATGTCATACATATGATGGGTCAGACGGGTGCTGTAACCCCCAGCTAAGCTAGCAAGAACAAAATCCCAAGGGAAACAAGGTGACACTGGAGGAGATCCGAAAATGGGGAAAAATACATCATATTTCAAAAGGATCCCAAGGCAGTGCTCGCGAATATCAGGTACACCAATGTTTTTTACATTGTCACAGGACACCCCAGAAACGCCAAGCTGACATCATGTGGCAAGTATCGATGGGACGTATCTCAACCTCGATTTTATGGTCCGGATACATGCAATCACTTCATACTGGGATATCCAATCCAAGTAAAAGCACGCAACTGTTCCTACCCATGATCGATCTAACACCAAGCAACCCCACATGTGTTTGTTCAACCCTTGAGTACTTGCCAACTTAGCTGAACAACAGAGTGTCACTCCTATCCTCACATTTGATCAGCAGTTATATTGGATCGCACTCAATGGTCATGAGGATCAACCCCTGTCAAGTCGTCTGCGACATATTGTACTGCTTCTCGGAGGGTTTCACACTGAGATGAGTTACTTGGCGCGATTGGCTCCATCATGGCTGGGTCTGGCTTGAAAGAGATGCTGGCACAAGTATATGCGGAGGGATCAATTGACCCGATGCTGAGTGAAAAAACAGTCGCCCGGCAGTGCGTGGCCATTTTCTACAGACAGTGCTCTCAACATCATCTCTACTTCAGTGCTCTTCAACTTCCCTTGCCTTCTTACAGGTATATAGTATAAGCTAATATTTGTTGATGTATACACACGGTCTATATTCATTTATCAAGTTTACACATCAACAAAAAAAATATGAACATATGGTTGTGTTCTTCACATCTCTACTCAGTGAAAGGCAGGCTGAGACTAGAATGACTGCCCCACATTGACTGCCACACATTTTGGATTTTAGGCCAAACGAGGTTTCTCATGAGTAGATTCGGGTGGGGTTTTTATTTGATAAGGCACATCACCAATGAAGTCATTTCAGGTGAGAAAGTTAAAGGGTGGTGGTGGTGGTAGTGGTGGTGGTGGCTGGTGGTGGTGGTGGTGGTGGTGGGTGGTGGTGGTGGTGGTGGGGTGGGTGGTAGTGGTGGTGGTTGGTTTGGTGGTGGTGGTGGTGGTGGGGGTAGTGGTGGTGGTGGTGGTGGTTGGTGGTGGTGGTGTGGTGGTGGTGGTGGTGGTGGTGATGGTGGTGGTGGGGTGGTTTGGTGGTGGTGGTGGTGGTGGTAGTGTGTGGTGGATTGGTGGTGGTGGTGGTGGTGGTGGTAGTGGTGGTGGTGGATTGGTGGTGGTGGGTGGTGGTGGTGGTTGGTGGTGGTGGTGGTGGTGGTGGTGGTGGTGGTGGTGGTGGTGGTGGTGGGGGTGGTGGTGGTGGTGGGGTTTGGGGGTGGTGGGGGGGTGGTGGTGGTGGTGGTGGGGTAGTGTAGTGGTGGTGGTGGTGGTGTGGGGTGGTGGTGGGGTGTGGTGGTGGTAGTGGGGTGGCTTGGTGGTGGTGGTGGTGGTGGTGGTGGTAGTGGTGGTGGTGGTGGTGGTGGCTTGGTGGTGGTGGTAGTGGTGGTGGTGGTGGTGGTGGTGGCTTGGTGGTGGTGGTGGTGGTGGTGGTGGTGGTGCTTGGTGGTGTGGTGGTGGTGGTGGTGGTGGTAGTGGTGGTGGTGGCTTGGTGGGGGTGGTGGTGATGGTGGTGGTAGTGGTGGTGGTGGTGGTGGTAGTGGTGGTGGTGGTGGTGGTGGTGGTGCTTGGTGGTGGTGGTGGTGGTGGTGGTGGTGGCTGGTGGTGGGGTGGTGGTGGGGTGTGGTGGTGGTGGTGGTGGTGTGGTGGTGATGGTGGTGGTGGTTGGTGTGGTGGTGGTGGGCTTGGTGGGTGGTGGTGGTGGTGGTGGTGGTGGTGGTGTGTGGTGGTGGTGGTGGTGGTTGTGGTGGGTGGTGGTGGGGGTGGTGGTTGGTGGTGGTGGTGGTGGTGGTGGTGGTAGTGGTGGGGTGGTGGGGGTTGGTGGTGGTGGTGTGGTGGTGGTGGTTGGTGGTGGTGGCTTGTGGGTGGTGGTGGTGGTGTGTGGGGCTGTGGTGGTGGTGGTGGTGGTGGTGGTGGTAGTGGTGGTGGTGGTTGGTGGTGGGTGGTGGTGATGGTGGTGTGTGGTGTGGTGGTGGTGGGTAGTGGTGGTGGTGGTGGTGGTGGTGGTTGGTGGTGGTGGTGGTGGTGGGGTGGTGTTGGTGGTGGTGGTGGTGGTGGTGGTGGTGGTAGTGGTGGTGGTGGTGGTGATGGTGGTGGTGGTGTGGTGGTGGTGGCTTGGGGTGGTGGTGGTGGTGGTGGTGTAGTGGTGGTGGTGACTTGGGGTGGTGGTGATGTGGTGGTGGTGGCTTGGTGGTGGTGGTGGTGGTGGTGGTGGTTGGGTGGGTGTGGTGGTGGTGGTGGTAGTGGTGGTGGTGATTGGTGTGGTGGATGTGGTGGTGGGGGTGGTGGCTTGGTGTGGTGGGGGGGGGGGTTTTGTGGGTGGGGGGTGGTGAGGGGGGGGGGGGGTTTGGGGGGTGGTTGGTTGTGGTGGTGGTGGTTGGGGGGGTGGTGGGGGGGGGGTTTTGGGGTGGGGGGGTTGGTGTGGTGGTAGTGTGGGGTGGTGGTGGGGGTTGGGGTGGGGGGGGGGTTGGGGTGATGGGGGGGGGGTGGGGGTGGGGGGNGAAATGTGAGAGCTCCAATATGTGACACTGCTTGTCTGACTAAGTTTTTTTTTTCCTTTGATTACAGTGTTTACAGACTGTTACAGACCAGATTCAATAGACTTTTGTGCTTTTTAAAAATACTTATTTTGTGGCAAATACCCATCTTGTTACATTCATCCCCAGCTTCTGTTACAACCATCCCACCTATGGGGTAATTGTAACACTCTTCAAAAATGTGAAAAATGGCCAAAACATTATAAGCATGCTATTTTGTCCCAAACTGCTCTTATCATACAGTAGCTATCATATTTGCTTTCATTCACAGGTGGCAGAACTTTCATACAGGGCAGAATGCAACATTTATCACATTTTGAAAAAAAGTTACTTCTATCCCCATCCTCCCCTACGTGTTGCTTCATACAATTTCATGATAGGCATTTGGGTCAATAGCTCTTCAGTGGCGTCTTGTTTATGCATTGATTCCCTCTTTCTTTATTCATATATCAATTCCTGTAAGTGCTGACGTGTACGTATTGATGGCACTTACGAAATTATGTTATGGCTATTGCGGTGAATTGCCGGCTGGCACTTCATTGCAAAGCCAATGGTTGGGCCTTTGTCGACAGCTGGGACCTCTTTTTCGGGCATAACAGCCTCTACCGCAGGGACGGGGTGCACTTTTCGAGGAAAGGAGTTCAGATCTTGTCTGAATCCCTTGAAAGGGAGGTAGATGCACTGCAGGCTTTTTTAAGATAGAGAAACCGGGGTTTAGACACGGGGTGTTGGGGTAAAGGAAACTTGCGACACTAGAGGAGTTTCAGAAGGCAGGGAACTAAGTGATTCGTAAGAAGAGAGAGAGGAGGGGTTAGTTAAAGATAAAGGAAATTGACAAAAAAAAGAGGAGTTGCTTGAAGGTTTACTATACAAACTGTAGGAGTATTTTAAAAAGATAGATTTCCTGAGAGGAATAAATAGTGTAGAGGATTTTGATATAATAGCATTAACAGAAACATGGTTGGATATGTCAGGAAAGGTATTCGATCGGAAGTCGAGATAGCTGGGTATAAGTTTATTTCACAAGGACAGAGTAGGCAGACGAGGAGGAGGAGTTGCGCTTTATGCAAGAGATGCATTGCAGTGTTGTGTTAACAATGTTATAAAAACAGATGACAGCATAGAGTCTATATGGGTAGAGGTTACGGAGGGAACTGAGAAATGGTTTTGGGTGTAGTGTATAGGCCTCCAAACTTATGTAAAGAGGATTCAGCTCCTATATGGGAAGAAATAAACAAAGCCTGCAGATATAATCGATTATGCGTGGTGGGAGATTTTAATCTTAGAATATAGACTGGGATTTAATCATAGGTGACAGCGATGCAGATGAATTGTTAAATATAATCCAGGATAACTTCCTAAGTCAAGCAATCAAGGAGCCTACTAGAGGAGATAATATTCTAGATCTATTGCTGACAAATAGAGGACGATTAGTTACAAATGTGGAGGTCGGGGGGAATTTAGATAATAGCGACCATTATGAGATCAGATTTAGCTTAAAATGGGAAGTTGGAAAATTAAGTGGCAATAGGCATCGAATACCTAATTTCAGAAAGGCCAATTATGCGGGATTAAGAAGACACCTGGAGGCTATTAATAAGAGGTGTGGGATGGAGGAGCAGAAAGTTCCCCAGGACAAGGCGTTGTCAGCTGGAAAGGCCAATTATGAAGGATTAGGAAGGCACCGGGAGGTAATTGGCGCGGTCAGATATGGTAGTGAGGTCGAGGCTGAGGAGATAATTAGAGCGGTTAGACAGGGAAGTGAGGTCAGGGCTGAGGAGGTAATTAGAGAGGTTAGAAGGGGAAGTGAGGTCGGAGCCGAGGATGATTATATCTCATTTGTAAGGAATATAATTGACGGACAGAAAAGGAATATTCCTTATAGGGAGATAAGGTCCAGAAAGAGTGATCCAAAATGGATGACCACCAAGTTAAAACACAACATTGGAGTAAAAAGAAACATTTATTTAAGGTTCAAGGCAGGATTGGTAAACAAAGAACAGTATAACGTGATGGCGAGGACAGTGAAGAAATTAACTCGAGTTGCTAAGAACAATTATGAGATTAAAGTAGCAGAACAGGCGAACAGGGACCCAAAGGGGTTCATCAGGTTTATAAAACAAAGACAAGGGAATTAGTTGGGCCTTAAGGTCAGGACAGGGTGAGGTCTTAAATACGGATGAGGATATGTGTAGGAGTCTAAATGATTATTTCTTAAGTGTTTTTACGGAGGAGGATACACAGACGATACCTGATAGTGAACAGATGTTCAAAGGAAGCGATGAGGAAAAACTCAAAGATATTGTGATAACTAGGGAAATGGTGGAGGAGGGTATAGAAAAAATGAAAACATTTAAATCGCCAGGACCAGATGAAGTGTATCCCAGGGTATTAAAGGAATGCAAGGAGGTTGTTAGTGAGTCGTTAGTGCACATTTTTAGGAAATCGGTTGAGATAGGCGATGTGCCATTATTGTGGAGGAAGGAAATGTTGTTCCCATATTTAAGAAGGGAGACAGAGGACTAAAGTCAAATTATCGACCCGTAAGTCTAACATCAGTGGTGGGTAAATTATTGGAATCTATTATTGCAAAAAAAATTAGAGAGCACTTAGATAAACATAGTTTGATCAATGATTCACAACATGGATTCACCAAGGGTAGGTCATGTCTCACCAATTTATTGAGTTTTTATAGGAAAGTTTATGAGACGGCAGATAATGATAACTATTATGATATAATATATCTGGACTTTAGTAAGGCATTTGACAAAGTACCACACGAGCGACTCTAAATAAGGTTAGGGCTCATGGTATCGATGGGAAGGTTCTATTGGATCAGAGCTTGGCTAAGTAATAGGCAACAAAGGGTTACAATTAATGGTTCCAAATCTGAATGGGGACTGGTAAACAAGTGGAGTTCCACAAGGGTCTGTTTTGGGCCATTACTATTTTTGATTTACATCAACGACTTGGATAGTGGATTAGCAGTGATATCAGCAGGTTTGCTGATGATACTAAGTTAGGAGGATTATTGGATCACAGTCTGACGTAAACATATTGCAGGGAGACTTAGATAAACTTAACGATGTGGGCAGTCAGATGGCAGATGGAATTTAATATTGATAAATGTAGCGTTATGAATGTTGGTAGAAAAAACCCTGGTAATAGATACACCATAAGCAATGTATCGCTGAAAAGATCAGAAGGTGAAAAAGATCTTGGAGTGAGGGTGAGCCAGACCTCCGACCTAGGAAACAATGTATTGAGGCCAGAAATAGAGCTAATAGAGTATAGGATTCATTACCAGAAGTGTTAAAAGTAGAAGTGCGGAAGTTATTCTAAAGCTTATCTGGCTCTAGTTCAGGCCTCACATAGACTATGCAGTTCAGTTTTGGTCTCCATATTACAGGATGGATATAGTGTTGTTAGGAAAAAGTGCAGAGAAGGATGACCAAAATGATACAAGGGTATGCGTAACTTTAGTTATGAGAGGAGATTGAAGTTATTAAAATTACACTCACTCGAGAGACGCAGAGCAAGGGGCGATCTGATAGAAGTTTTTAAGTGGATAAAGGGATTTAATAAAGGAGAGGTAGGAAAAGTTCTTACGGCTTTTAACACAGGGTAGAACAAGAAGTAACGGATTCAAGCTGGAAAAGCGTAGATTTAGAAAGGAAATAGGGAAAAACTGGTTCACAAATAGGGTGGTGAATGAGTGAATGGTCTCAGTAGACAGGTAGTTAGTGCGAGTCATTAGGGAGCTTTAAAGGGGAGCTGGATAGGTTCATGGATGGGGATGAAAGGTGGATGTAGGTAGTGTTAGGTGACAGGAACTACCACGTGTAGGCCTCGCGGCCTCTTGTAGCTTCCTTATTTTCTTATGTTCTTATGTTCTTATGAAATTAATATGAAAAAGAGAGAGAGAGAGAAAATGAGAGAGAGAGCGAGAGAGAAGAGAGATGAGAGAGAGGAGAAGAGAGAGAGAGAGAGAGAGAGAGAGAGAGAGAGAGAGAGAGACGATGAGAGAGAGAGAGGGAGAGAGAGTGAGAGAGAGAGAGAGAGAGAGTGAGAGAGAGAGAGAGAGAGAGAAAGAGAGGAGACGATGAGAGAGAGAGAGATGAGAGAGAGAGAGAGAGAGGAGGAGAGAGAGAGAGAGAGGTCAAGACAGGTCAATTAAAGGAACGACGAAGGTTACGATGGGATTATTGACGGAGAGAGAAGATTACTTTTTTTTGTGTCTTTTGTGATAATGTATGCTGCCGAAGATCCATATTATCTCTCCTTGATTTATATCATTTGACGATTATCCTTTCTATCCCCCCATGCAGTATACTATTTAATCCTTTTGTTGCCTACAGATTACAGTGTTGGTAAAATTTCGTCACTTGCTTATATAATGTTTTTTATGTAGAATTGTGTTTTATGTTCGGGATAGCTGTGATCGCATAGTGGATAGCGCAACTGCCCTAGTTCGAGAGTTTTGTCACGGCGGGTCAATTTCTTTCCCAGTAATATTTTTTTTTATGTAGCTCGCTTTGCAGTAGTTTTTTTTTAGTTTTTTTTCTTTATCTTTTTTTCTTTTCTTTTTTTAATAATAATGTTAGCTTGTAAGTGCAGCGCTCCCAGTGAAAGTTTTTTTTTTTTTAACGAAGTGACTCTCTTCAGAAATCAGTGAAGCAGTAACGTTAACCTCCCAAATTAGAAGAGACTTTTAACCTTACACGCCGCAGGAAATGTTGAAGTATTGCAAAACATGACAATTATATACGTTGTGTCTTTTTTGAAGCCCTCAATACCATAGTCACTGTGTAGAGATAATAAGCTTCTAATCGTTGCAGCTTTCAGAAAGTTTCCCGTTCTGGCTAACTTAAAAAAATTAGCGAGGCAGTCATTCAAAAGGGAGTTATATCACCCTGTTGTTGATAATTTTTTATGTTGTTGCAGATTAGTGTTTCAGAACAAATGTTAAATTATAATCTACCCGAACCATATCGTACACTCCTACCCTGTTCTAATTTATTCATATTTACAAACATGTATCTACACAATATTTATAAAAAATTTATTGGTAAATCCTTTTTAACCCTTGTTATTCGGGATGTTAATTCTGGTGTGGGAAGTATTGGTCGAATTAAGAGATATACAAAAATTTAACATGCGAAACGTGGGTAGAATAATTTTAAGGTTTCACTGCCCGATGAATAATATAAATTTCGTGTCCTAGTGGAACGCCGACGTGAGTTTCGACAGGGGATGCTTGCAACCTATTGTGGATCTCAAGAAGGCGTTTGACTCAGTGCATCGTGAGTCACTCTGGGATCTTCTGCGACTTCGAGGGATTCCTGCAAGGACTATGGTTTGATAACTGGTCTGTATTCTGGGACTGAAAGTGCTGTGAAGTGGGGGCAGGTGTATCCAGCTTCTTACCTGTGAGTACAGGAGTGAGGCAAGGGTGCGTCCTTGCCCCATCACTTTTCAAACGCTTGTATGGACTGGGTATTGGACAAGGTTTTAGATAAAAGTGATTGTGGAGCATCCGTCGGCAACACCAAGATCACTGATCTTGTTTTTCCCGATGATGCAGTAATCTTTGCTGGGGTCGCTGGAGGTCCTGGTGATGGCTTTCGAGGCGCGCACGAGGAGGCAAAGCCTTTGGGGGACTTGAGGTTCCTGGCCAAGACCAAGGTCCAGGTGTTTGGAGACTTACTAGATGAAGCAGTACAGCTGTTCATGCGTGGGGCGAGGACATTGAGATTTTGGGAAATTTTTTACATCCCCTTGGTGGGCGCAGTCCATAATGACGGGGGTCACGTCAAGAAGCCTTACGGCGGATTGGCATAGCCCACGGTGTTATGGACTCGCTCAGCGGGAGTATTTGGCGTTGTCGGTCCCTGTGCAGGAGGACAAAGATCTGGATCTTCAAGTCGCTTGTGATCCGTCTTACTTTATGGTTGTGAGAAATGGACACTAAATAGTAAACTTGAAGAGACGAATCAATGCCTTTGGTAATAAGTGTCTTCGCAGAATCAGGGGGTATCGCTGGGATGATTACGTGTCAAATCAGCGATTGCACCGTGTAGACGAACGAGGGCCTATACCTGCATAGTTCCCGTCAGCGCCAACTTCGACTAAAATGGGCACGTGGCACGCTACCCTAAAAACCGATCCCTTCAATCGGGTTGTATCTGTAAAGAGAAAATTTCCGGCGTGGAGGAGGCCAAGGGGGGGCCCACAAGGCTCGTGGCTGGGGCAAGTTGATGTTTTTTGGGTCGAGAGCTGCTTGGTAGGGGGAAGGGAGCCTGCAGGGAAACTCGCGCGTGGTGACCCACAGGAGTGGCGTCGTAGGGTGGGCGAGGCGAAACGCCCCCGGCGTATGCCCCAATGATTGATGATTGTTCCGATGTCTGTTTATAGATGTGTGTGTATAATGTGTGTGTGTGGTGTGTGTGTGGGGTGTGTGTGTGTGTTTTGTGTTTTTAGTCATTCAGCATCCCCGTCACTGTCTAGGTAGCGATATTGGATTGTCCCCAAGGACGTAGCAGCTACGTATACACATGACGCAGAGTTTTAAAATTTCCAAAAGTAAACCCCTCTGAGAGAACGATTAGTCCCCGGGCAGGGATTTGTTTTTGTTTAGTGTGTGTGTGTGTGTGTGTGTGTGTGTGTGTGTGTGTGCGTGTGTGTGTGTGTATGTGTGTGTGTGTGTGTGTGCGTGTGTGTGTGTGCGTGTGGTGGGGGATTGGGACCTTTGTGTATGAGTTTAGCCGCAAATACCATTCTGCCTCACACACTGAACGCCTAATTCACGACACACAATAGTGATAAAACACGTAGCTAAATAGGCGCAGCAACGAACTGATCATGATCCATAGAGGTTGGACAAAAATGTTATCAATGCTTTTTCACCTGAAATGTCTTCATTGGTGGTAGGTCTCGTCAGAAAAAAAAATCCACCCGAATCCCCCCATGGGAAACCTCGTTTTGGCCTCAAATCCATGATGGCAGACATTATACAGACTCAAAAAAATTTTAAATTAAAATAATTGTTTAACTAAATGACATAGAAAGACGTTTTAAGGTACTATTTCAACTAATTTGAGGACTCCCCTTCGTATGGTGATATTTTCGGAACCATATAGAGGTCACGCTTATGTGTAAAGGGCAGGGCATTATCAAATTTGATAAAATTTTATATCAAAGCTCACCAAATGACGCATATCAGTTCGGAAAATCGGGTCAGTGTGGCATCTTCACTTAAACGATCATATTAATTTGACTGTATTGAAAAATTTAATCCTCTCCCTGGGGATGTTTCAATCTAATCAGTATATTATTATTTTTGTTTCAGATAGGACCGTAATGGCAGTGTGCAGTCAGGATGCTATTTGCTTACTGTGCGAGGAATATAAACATTCACTGTGAAGGATTTTGCATGTGTCAGTCGAAAGGCCTTGCTGCAATCAATGATTTCAGTGTCAAATACAATGAATTAAATCCAGTAAAGGGCTATCCCGATTCAAAATATTTGACGACAATGAGAAGCAGTATGTGCATGAGAGATGTCGTAAAGCTCACACTAATACAGGCGATATGAGCAAATGCGCAGACGTAAACATGATTTATGTATAGAACATGATCATGTAAACATGACAAGGGTCGCGGTGGGTAGCGGCACGGTTAGGGGTTAACGTAAACACACCCGACCTTTTTCCTCTAGATGCTCCCCAAAGTTACCTCTCACTTCGCCACTTTGTCACTTAACTTGGCTCAAAAGTTCTCGTACCACAATTTTAGTCTTGTATCAAAGTGTATGTTTTGATGTTTTGTGCAATGAACCACTTTGGTTTAATATATTTAATCAGTGGAATAGTTCGTATCCCACCGAGTCTACCAAATATGTTAGCTTCATGCAAGTCCTGGCACGAAAATAACATATACTACTTTGTGTAGAGGGATAAGATGCCGAGCGGTGCTAACTTTTCAAATGTGGATAAACGGGTTATCAACCACAAAGGGGGTGTATAGTTATTATCATAAATTACAGAAAGTATCGGCCTGGTTCGGCCGATATAAATAAAATGTTTAATAGTCTTATCAATGCACAAAAAGGTATTCACCACAACAAAAGTTCACGTAACACACACAAAACGTCCACACAGCTTGAATGTTAGCTTTGTTCTGACGTCGTGTCCTCTCCTCCCAGCGGAGCGAGGCAGGGCGCGGCTGGGGGGGTGCCTGCTGTTTTGGGAAACAAAGGTAAAGACCGTCCAGGAGGTGCTGCCGTCTACGGGAATATTGTAGACGTGGCACGGGCGTCGTCATGGGCGTAGCACGTCAACAATAACTCTTAAAATAATTACCTGATTAGCGGAAAAAGTGCATGCATGAAAAATAAATGTAGGGGGTAAACATATGTACTACAAAGGCCAACATATACACACAAACACACACCACACAAAATAATATTGTAATGGACATCACACATAGCTATATTTCAAACGTTATAGAGTGTTTACTATACGGGTTTTAGTAGTATACTCTAGACAAAATTTTTTGTAGTAATCCCCATCATGGCTATTATTTACCCTGAAGTCCAGCAGACGATGAGGCATATCTGCCACCCATAGTTTGTTTCGCGAAGGCGAAAGCATATCCTCAGCGATCCAAAACTTTATCAAAAAAAAAAAAAAAAAAAAAAAAAAAAAAAAAATTTTTTTTTTTTTTTTTTTTTTTTTTTTTTTATTTANAAGAAAACCGTTCCTCTGTGACCACGCGGAGTATCGACCAACGGAGTAGTTTTTACTTATTAACACTTTGACCACATAATTTTTTCCTTATTGGTACGTGCTACATACCTTAAGAATCGGAAAATTGTGAGGATTTTGAAACAGCGATTCAAAATTTAATTTGTTGTCACCTTGGGCGTACATATCGTTACCGCCACGCGGTAACGACCAACGAGAGTTTGACTCTCGTTAACAAACAAACAAGTTAACAACCCCTACACTCCCCCCTAATTATACAAGTCGCATCCTGATGCTGTATAATGAAACATGAGAAAGGAACAATAATGTCAACTGAAGTAAACATAATGCAGACCAATAACATAAGTATATGTATGATATGTATGATTAGGCAGGGTAGTTCAAATAGTAATCATCCAAATGGCTGGGGGCCCTCCTGGCGCGTTGTGGTCTTGGGGTAGGGGTCCGGCCGGCACAGCGCCTTGCAGGCACGTGCTTGCTTCTACAGACCGTCATCAAAAGTAAAACTGCAGATCTGCGATGTGCATCTATCGGCCATACCATCATGAGTGCCACTTGTCCCAGAGCTTTCCTCTCTCCTCTACAAGTCGGTTTGTGCGTCACAATCGATCAGAAATATGGTCATCGCGACCTGATTCACTTACTCTTCAACTTTGGCTTCTGTTCATCGTATTCTGAGTCAGTTCTCTACAAGAAAAATGCGGCTATTACACATGGAGTAGATATTGGTGAGCTTACAGCAGATTCATTGCTACATTTCATCGTTGATAATGTTGACCACAATGCCAAGACACTAGACGGAGAGGATGTCATACATATGATGGGTCAGATGGGTGCTGTAACACCAGCTAAGCCTAGCAAGAACAAAATCCCAAGAATCAAGGTAACACTGGAGGAGACCCGAAAAATGGGGCAACATACAATCATATTTCAAAAGGATCCCAAGGCAGTGCTCGCGAATATCAGGTACACCAATGTTTGTACATTGTCACAGGACACCCAGAACGCTAAGCTTGACATCATGTGGCAAGTATCGATGCACGTATCTCAACCTCGACCTTTATGGTCCGGATACATGCAATCACTTCATACTGGGATATCCAATCCAGGTAAAAGCACGCAACGTTCCTACCCATGATCGATCTAACAACCAAGCAACCCCACATGTGTTCGTTCAACCCTTGAGTACTAGTCCAACTTAGCTGAACAACAGAGTGTCACTCCTATCATCACATTCGATCAGCAGTTATATTGGATCGCACTCATGGTCATTGAGGATCAACCCATGTCAAGTCGTCTGCGACATATTGTACTGCTTCTCGGAGGGTTTCACACTGAGATGAGTCTACTTGGCGCGATCTGCTCCATCATGGCTGGATCTGGCTTGAAAGAGATGCTGGCGCAAGTATATGCGGAGGGATCAATTGACCAGATGCTGAGTGGAAAAGCAGTCGCCCGTGCAGTGCGTGGCCATTTTCTCATAGACAGTGCTCTCAACATCATCTCTACTTCAGCTGCTCTTCAACTTCCCTTGCCTGATCTTACAGGTATATAGTATAAGCTAATATTTGTTGATGTATACACACGTGTATCGTACATCACGTGTATTCATTCTATCAAGTTGACAGACACATCAACAAAATAATATGAACATATATGTTTGCGTTCTTCACATCTCTTCTCAGTGAAAGGCATGGCTGAGACTAGAATGACTGCCCCACAGTCGAGCTCTGCTGACCTGCCTGTGACCTCCACACAGTCGAGCTCTGCTGATCTGCCTGGAACCTCCACACAGTCGAGCTCTGCTGACCTGCCTGGGACCTGTTCACCGCTGAGCTCTTCTGACTCGCCTGAGACTGCCACTCAGTCATCTCCAAGTGAGTGTTGTACGAACTGCATAAATCAGATGTCTACATGCATCAAATTGTTCATATACATTAATTGTGATATTTCTATGCAATGAATTGCAGTTTCCATCAGCTTGTATGACTAGTGATTTACAACATATTATAACCTTGTGTATATTTCCAGGCGATGTAAGTGCAACTGCACTTCTCACTCATATATCTGAGCTGGTGAAGGATGTGCAGGAGGGGAAGATCAGCCTTGATGACGCGCTTAAGTCTCTGTCACATCCAGGATGCACTTGAGAATTGGCGTGCTTCCATGCAAAAACACGGAACAGCCAGGTTGTGGATGCAGTATCAGAGAATGGTTTCAATTCTGAGGACCCTCATCCGATACGCACGTATAGGGAGCTGGCCTCTATATTTACAGTCGCTGTGTGATATGCAGGTGTATCTTGCAGCTGCTGGGCACAACAACTACACAAAGTCTCTTGCGCTGTTCATCCCCAAAATGCTGGACCTCGAGCGCACACACCCAGATGTACATTCAGCTTTTATGAAGGGTCTCTTCCCAGTCCGGAGAACTGATGGTGCATGGTCAGGTATCTTCACAGATCTCTTCATAGAACAAGTTCTGATGACTGGTATTAAGTCAACCGAAGGTTTAACGCATGGTCGTGGATTCAATGAAAGCACCCGTCTTCTGTTTTTACTCTCCAGACCCATAAGTGCTGATGTAAGTCAGTCCATATTCGAGATAGCTGGGATCTCCTCATATTCAGGAGACGGGCATCGTGACCTGGCGGCATCACGCATCCGACGCGACATGGCTGACATACAGAAGCTGCTTCAGGTATTTGTTGAGCGGGGACCATTCAACAAGACATCGGAAAAACTTGTAAGTCTCTCAACAGGTCTGGTGGGGGAGGAGTCAGTGAACGCAGCAGATGCTCAAAGTGTGGGCGAGAAGATATTAACCTCCATGGTCGGTCATTCTGTGGCAGAGTACAAGTTCTCTCAGAAGAATCAAGTGAAGAATCTGGCCTCAGCTGTTCATGCCAAAACTGCTTCTGGAGAACGAATTGAGATGGATCACCAGCGTCTATACCAGCGTCTTCTTGTTACTGGTATCTGCGATATCCCTGTACATGATCTCATGAAATACGAGCTGTGCTCTTTTTCCCACATCTCTGTTAGACAATCATATGTGCATGCGGACTGGGGACAAGGCGGAGCTCATACATCATATCCTGAAACTTGTTCCAGAATGCGTTGTCTCAACCACACTGGACAAGGGATTGCAGTTCATTGTCGATGGAGAGGCATTGATCCACAAATTCTTGTGGCCCAAGCACTCCAGTTATGCCGAGATATGTGCAATGTATGTCCGGCATGTACGCAGCAGCTATGGATGTGCACAGGTTGTGTTTGATGGGTATCACGGCTCCACTACGAAGGACGAAGCTCATCGCCGTAGGACAGGGAGCGACATTAGTGCTTCAGTCTCAGTTTCTGCAGAAATGCGTCTAACCATGAGTAAGAAAGCTTTCCTTGCCAACACATCATATAAGCAGGCCTTCATCAACCTCCTTGCAGAGGATATGGTCAAGGCCGACATCACCGTTGAGCATGCAGAAGGGGATGCTGACTACAATATATGTATGCTAGCATGTTTATCTGCGAAAAACAGTCGAACAGCCGTTGTCGCAGAAGATTCCGATGTATTTCAGTTGATGATACATCATGCCGATGCCACAGAAAACAGTGACAACCTGTACATGGTGACCGCACAAAAGACGGTGTGCATGACTACGTTGAAAAAGAAACTGGATCCTGCCCTCTCGGAAAGTCTACTCTTCCTGCACGCCTTCAGTGGGTGTGATACCACATCAAGACCATATGGAATCGGCAAAGTGACTGTTCTCACGAAGTATGCAGCACTGAACAAGTCAGCCACCGTTTTTATGTCTCCGTCTTCATCGAAGCAGGACATCGAACAGGCAGGAAAAGATGCCATGCTGGAGATATATGGGGGCACTACATCACTAAGCCTCAATGCAGCAAGGGTGACGAGGTTCCTATTGAAGGTAGCTACTTCTACACAATATGTCTCTCCAGAAAAGATTCCACCAACGAATGACGCAGCCACCTTTCATAGCCATCGGACTTATCACCAAGTGCAGGGATGGCGTGGCAACGATATCGCCTCTGACGTTTGGGGTTGGAAAGCCACTCCCTGTGATTAGAGGCTTATGCCGCCCCCCTGTGTCCTCCGATGCACTCGCAATCAAAGGTAGAGTTGACGGGCAGGGCATGTGGGTGTTCTTAGGCCACTCGACGGTGCAGAAAGGTTTTGGGTTTCTTCGGGGATCGAGCTCGGATCACCGAGGACGCCAGTCGGAGACGCTAACCACTCCGCTACCGCCTCCCCTGGTGAGCTGCAGGTGAGCTGCAGACGCTGTGGCTTGCCGGTGTGTCGATGACTACCTTTTTCTAGTGGCGCCTGCTGCAGAGTTGGCGCTCCCTTACTGCCTCCTGGCACCTCCCGGAATTCTGTATGAAACTGCGCCATATTGTAGCGAGAGGTGGAACGAGAGGCAAAGCTGAACTGTGGTAGTTTATTTCCCGACCCAGAAATAC
>JACEEZ010018749.1:27500-30000 GCA_016584305.1 Chionoecetes opilio
TCCCCTACTCGAATTTGAAACAGCTATATGGAAATTTGGGTCACATCAGGAACCCTAAAAACGTCTGTCCTTCCATCCAAAAGGAAACAATGGAAATTATTAAGAACTATAAAAAAGGGGAAAAACAAACCTTACGAGGCTTTACATTTCCCGCTATAACGTAATGCAAGCCCGGGGAAAGGGCCCCGCATTCCAAACAAAATTTAAAAAAAAAAGTTAAAGAAATTAAATGAATATAAGAGAATGGTTAAAATTAAAAAAAAACAAAGAAAAAAAGAAGACACAATCCCCGAAATTTTGTTTAAAAACAGGTGGGAAGGGAAATAAATTTTTAGATCATTTTTTTTGATATTGCTCACCAAATTCCCCAAAAATTAAATAGAAAATTAATAAAGTAAAAATTTCATTTCCCCAAAGACAAAAGGGCCCAAAAAAAAAAATTGGTTTTTTGGGGGGTTAGATAAAACATTTTTAAAAAATAGGCAATGGTTGTGAAAAGGGAAAAACAAACGGGAAAATTTGAAAAAACCCAAAACAAACAGCTAATTTTGAAAAAACACAGTGTGCTTAGTGACATCACCCTAATTCTGGAGAAGGGTCTACAACAGAAGGAAAAATTTGGTTTTTTTTAAACCTTTTAAACCATCGACTCAGGACAGGCCCCGCACAAGGAAAAAGAATGAAAATTTTTCGACAATACCCTTCTTTCATCACTTGATGTTTCTAAGGTCAGCGAAAGAAGTCTTCTTTTTAAATTTGATTTCCCACCCTTTTAAAAATTTAGGGCCCCCATTTCCCCAAGACTTTAAAATAATTATTCGGGAAAAAGACGAAACCCGGCAAAGTTCCCGGAAAAAAAATGTTTCAGAAAATGTGAAAAACTGAATTTAAAAAAGTTACGGTTTTTCCCTTTTCCCAAATTAAATTTGGGGTGGAAAAATTTTTTCAAGATTTTACTGGCCAAGAAGTTGTTTGACAGGTTCCCATCTTGTTTTCGGGGAAAAGGGGTAGATCAGCTTCTTGGTGTTCCTAAACCGGGTTAATGGTACCGGGGGAAACTGGCCCGCTGGGTGTGCACGCAGGGGATTTTGAGTGGGATCGGGCTTGTTTTAGGTAAAATGTATGTGTTTTTTACACAAAATGCACAAAAAACAAAGGGCCCTCGAAATGGGGCTTGTGTATTACTGGAACAAAAAATGGACAATGGGAAGTTTGGTTGGCCCGCCGTCATCATTTTTTTGGAGTCCGGTTTGTTTCATCTCATTGCCAAAGTCTTCCCGGAAAAGATATACATTGTTTTTTAAAAGTTTTAAAGGCCCCAAAAAAATTGGGAGAAATTAGATAAAAAAAATGTACCAAAAAAGCAAATAGATGGGTGAAAACATAGCTACCAACAAATGCCAATATCAAAGTTGATATACTTAATTTTTCGGAAAAAACAAATAGTCCAAAACCCAAACCCCGTGAATTTTTACAGGGGAAATTTCTTGAATTGACTATAATTTTTCTTGGAGGAAAACCAAAAACAGGAAATAAAAATTTTAAAAAACCCGGAGCTTAAACCCCGGGGCAAAGGGGAGGTAAAAATTTTTTATTTTAAAAAAAGATTTGGATGTTTAAAAAACATTTTTAAGTTGACAAAAACAAGGAAAAAGGTCCTGAGAGAAAATCTGTTGTTTTGGGGGAGTCGAGATCTATGTAAAATCCGGTTTTTCAGCCCTACTTTCCCCGTCTTGGGTCCGTGTCTCGACTTGCCCGCTTTAAAAAAACTCATGAAAAACAAAAAAAAAAAGGGAAGAATGGGGATCTGCTGCACTGAAGAAAGTATGCACTTTTGGGATCTTTTTAGGGGGAAATTTGTTGCCCCCCTTTCTTTCTTTTTATGAAAATGTATAATTTTGAGACCAAAATAAAATGAAAAGAAGGGTTTAAAAAAACCCCTTTTGAACCAAACCCATTTAAAAGGACTTTTATTGATCACGAAGTCATATAAATGCGACGGCTGGGGTTTGTAAATTCTCATACTAGAAGTTTTTTTTTTATATACTGGGGGTTTTCCCCTTTCAAATTTTTTTCGGGAAAACCCCTGCTGGGAAAAATTTGGGGCCAAAAAAAAAGAAACATTAATGCAAATAATATTTTTAAACATATGAAAGTGGTGAATGGGAAAAGCAGAGCCCAGGACGTGAGGTTTAAAGGCGAAACAAAAAAACTTCTTTACAAAAAGATGAGCAAAAAACAATATCTTTGCCCAAATAAATCCCCAAAAAGACAGGGGCTGTGCTCCCTGATAAAAAAAAAAAAAACGATAATTTTATTGAATTAAGTAAAAACTTTTAATGATTTAAAAATCGTTATGGGTTTGTGGTTATTATAAAACCACAGGGGGAAATAAACCTTTAAAAAAAAAAGGGGAAAGCGCTGAAAAATTGCCCCAAGAGGTGGTGGGAAACCCGTTTGATTTATCTTCAAAAAAAAATTTGCCTGAATATTTTCATTT